>CM067502.1:17407530-17522530 GCA_034509495.1 Acestrorhynchus altus | reverse complement strand
TTTCTAGTTTTCTTCTCTACAAATATTTTATGAATAATAAATGTAATAACAGCATACTTTCTTACCTTTAATGCAAAAAATAGGTTATTTAACCCCAGCTGTGGAATTAAAAGTGCATGAATCTGTGTTAAAAATCTCTTACCTCTCTTTTCTGTCAGTCCGTCCCGTAACAACAATTTGGATTCTTCTTTCTGTTTATAAATCACTTCCACATCCAGTTGTTCTGCCCATTCCGTTCCATCCAAGTCTATGAGAGAGAGACTGTGTATGAGTGTGTTTGTAGTTCAGTGTGTCCAGCTCCTCTCCAAAGCTCCTCTGCACCCTGCTGCCATCTACACACACACACACACACACTCACTCCTTAGGAGGGTTATAAAGAGCTAGGCCGCTCCGTGGCTCAGCTGGCTATTGGTGCTCAGAGCTGTCAATCAAATCCTTCTGGTTTTTTTTTTTCTTCTAGTGTCTCTTCTGGTCTGATTGTGCACTTGATGCCAGAGGCTTAAGATTAAGTCCTAAATCACAAAGTGCAGATATGAACAGAAGTGTATATGTGTGTAAAGGAGGTAAACATTTAAAAACCTCTTTAAAATGAGTTTATTGCACTTTTATGTGGAGATATTAAAGCTGTTGAGTGTTTCTAAGTGTTTTTTGTTGCTTCTGCTATTTATGTTGTGTTTTGTTCAGCATTTGCATATTTAAATTAAGTTAAATTGCACTGAAAATGGCATCTAAATAATAATAAATAAAACCTGTTAAATACATGTAGACATACATAAAGCCATGTATAAAACAACTATGACCAAAATAAAGCCAGATACAACAAATCAGACTAGATTTGTCTGAACTAAGAGGACCCTTAAATATAAACACATAAAAAAGCTTTGGTAATTCTAAAAGAACATGTGTCGGTATGGCAGTGTGTTCTATGTGTTCTTCTGCTGTTCTTTCAGCCCCACAGGGTCTTCAACCCCCATATTCCAGCATTTTTCCTGCTCCAGCATGAGGAGTATCTCCCGCCTGCGTTTTGTTTGCGTTTAGGCTTTGTCATGCCTGTGCAGGGACTTTTACAGAAGGCTAATAGATGGCCAATCTCGGCGGGCCTGAGGATCCGGGCGAGCGAGGCGCTGGGCGAGTGAGCGAAAGCCCTCTGTCTCCAAATGACTGCGGCTAAGAGGATTAAAACAATAATGCCCTTCTTCTCTTCTTGAAGGGTTTTCAGGTTTTTAGAGGAGATTTCTTCTCCAGGAGCAAAAAGCGTTTAGGCAGAGTGTCCCTTTAATGTAAAGCTGCATAATGTGTTAAAGAGTGAGAGAGAGAAAGGGTGAAAATCTTAGGCTGAATTTTAATCTTTGACCACAAGTTCTCATCTAACAGAATTTTGAAATAAGAGAAGCATTTTACACTTTACTACAGAACAACACACGTATCATACAGTGTGGGTGAGTGTGTGTGTGTGTGTGTGTGTGTGTGTGTGTGTGTGTGTGTGTGTGTGTGTGTGTGTGTGTGTGTGTGTGTGTGTGTGTAAATTGTAAAATTTTAAAATTAATACGTGTTAATCCTGATTTTGTTGGCATAACTGTTTCTACTGTCCTGGGAGGTCTTTCTACTATCTTCTGGAACATTTGTGTGAGGATTTGAGCTGGAAAATTCAATATGTTATATACCGTTATAGTAAATATATTGTATAACCCTACATACTTTGTTATAACAAACAAAATCCCTACTACAGTACAGCTGGCTCTGGGACATGTCTTTCTAAATGCACAAAACATTTCCTTCTGGTTTGTAGGTGACCAAATTTGACTGGTCATGTGTACTATACAATACTAGAATTGTGAAGCAGGGGGGGGGGGGGGGTTCCTTGGTGTGTGTGTGTGTGTGTGTGTGTGTGTGTGTGTGTATAGATAGATAGATGGATAGATAGACTTTAAATGAACTTCTACATATCCCACACATCCTAAAAAGGTTCCATACAATTTCATTGAAAAAACACTTTAAATTCCCTCAAGACACCCATTTATAAAACAACCTTCTAAAACTGTTCTCTGAAAAAACATCTCTAAATGGAATGTGTGGGTATGAATATCTATACACATTCTTAAAAATAAAGGTGTCAAAATGTATCTTCTGTAAATTAGATGTGTGGATGTCACCAACATTTTACGAACATTTAACAAACTCTTCATCACGTAATTGCTATGGAATGAAAACTGATATTTTCCAATTCAAAAATAAACATTGAAGCCATTTAAGCCATAAAACAGCAATGAATGTTCTACTGGGGAAAACTGGAGTGAGAAAAATGGTGATTTGTCTACATTTCACAGCAGTTTAATACCGTCTCCAGGGTGTTTTACTGAGGAACCCTGAGGAGACTCTGGTAAACATCTGCACTAATAATAATCAGCATTAATATCATTAGTGTTTCAGCTTCTCCTGCGTGCAGACTCTTGGCCCTTTCCCATCCGTTCTCAGCACTGAGTGTCTCTGTGAGAGAAAGAGGATTAACTTGTGAAGCGATGGAAATAAAGCACTTTAAAGGGGTGCTAAATGTGTGTGTGTGTGAGAGAGAGAGAGAGAGAGAGAGAGTGAGAGAGAGAGAGAGAGAGAGAGAGAGAGAGGGGGGGGGGGGAGAGAAGTGTTTGTGTGAGGAGTGGCTCTAAAAGCAATTAGAGAGCAGACAGGCAGCGCTCTCTGCACTCTTGGCCAAAGTCATGGGGATTTTACTGCTGAACTCTGAGTTTTTGTTTTGGTTCCGTTTGCTTTATCACACTGTTCCACGTTCTCAAAGTTCCAGCCTTGTACAGAATCATAATTTCGGTTGGGATGTGCCAAAATGCTGGCTAGGGTAAAGGCAATCTGGGCCTTAACTACAATTTCCTAAATAGCTATTTGGGTGAAAGGTAAAATTTCATTTACAAAAATAAAATGTTTTCTTAAAAACATTTTTTAAGAAATTTTTCTTAAAAATTGTTCTTCATGGACATTGTACAAAGAACCATTTATGGCACATTTCATTTTAAGAGGTGTTTTAGAGAGTTCTTTGCAGCAAATATAGTTCTATAAAGCATATACTTTAAAAAGGTTTCTTAAATGGCAAAAAATGGTTGTTCTGGGGTGTCCTTTTTGTTTGTTTGTTTGTTTGTTTGTACATATAGTGGAGGCTCTCTAAACCTTCTCTAAACGTTTGGTTCTCTAAAGCTTTAGGGAACCAAAAGCGGTTCTTCTATAGTAGCTTACTTACTGACAGGTTCTTTATAGAAACAAATGTGGTTTCTTCTGTAGCTCATTTAGTGAAATGTTCTTTGGGGAAAAAGTGGTTAGTCTACTGCAGGTCATTCACTAAAAGGTACTTTAGGGTACCAAATGCAATTCTTCTACAACAGCCCATTCACTGAAGGTTCATAGAGGTAACAGCGTGTTTCTTCTCGTCAGCTCTCACTCACTGAGAAAAGAGTTAACAGAGTATCCAAAAGTGGGCTACATCTATTACAGGTCAGTCCACTGAATGGTTTCTATAGGTTGCAAAGGTTCTTTATTGAAATAAATGTCATTCATCTTAGCAGCTCATTCACTAAATGGTTTTTAGGTAACTAAAATGAGAACTGTACATTAAGAGGAGGTTCTGTGAATTTTTAAAAATTTCCTCCTTAAAAAGGGACGACAGAGGTTCTGCTAAAAGGAAGAACCATTCAACCATCTTTATGAAGAGTGTGTGAGTAGATGAGGGTTATATCATCACAGTTTTGTACACTAAAATAACTTAAGCAACACTGTACTGGATTTGGGGAGAAAAGCGAGGAAAGAAAAAGGCTCTAGAGTCCAACGCCTCACCCCCCCCAACACACACTCACACACACATACACACCACCCATGCCACTGTGAGGGGCTCCGTCTCTTAATAGCTAATTAATAGTGCTAATGATGTTTCTGCAACTTCATGAATACATTACGTCTGCAGTCCAGCAAGCTTTAGCCTCTCCGCCTCCATTCAAGGGTATTTCAGCATCTGTTCTCCACACAGCAATTAATCATTGTTGTGGTTTTAAAATCTGACTTACTTCCAGGGGCCATGCACGACAAGAATAACAAAGCAATTTGCCAGGAGCCATCTCTCTCTCACACACATTATTACTCCACCTTCATCTTAAAGCCCTGTTCCTTTTCCTTTCCTTTTTTCTCCCAGTAGACACCTGTATTAAAGGGACAGTGCTTCTCATTTTATTATTTTTAAATTTTCTTTATTTTCCACCCTCTACTTCCTGGAAATCCCATTATTCATGACAGTATACCAAGGATCTTCTAAAAAAAATCCCCAGGCTAAAAGTTTCTGGCCTGACAGTTACAAACCTGCAGCTGTTTGCAGTCAATGAAGGTTCTTTTGAGACTCTAATGTTTTTTTCTATAGCAACTCATCCATCTATGGAATTACATCCACAGAATAGTTATTTAAGGAACCAAAAGTGAATATTCCATTGAATTTCATCCACCTAAGGTTCTTTAGGGAACCAAACAAGTCATACTTTAGAATGTCAGGCAGATTTTTAAAGAAGAACATGTGGTTCTTCTATAGAATAAAATTCTTTTGAGAACATTAGGTTGATTATACTTGCTAGAATTTCTTCTATTGAAGGAACTATCTTTAAGGAACCAAAATTGATTGTTTAATAGATCTCAGCCATTGGAAAGTCTTTATGGAATCAACATGGTTAGTGGTCCACCAGAAAACCAATACTGGTTCTTCTGTAGTTTCTCAATCACTGAAAGGTTCTTAAGGGAACCAAAACTGATTATTTTATAGAACTATATCCATTGAAAGATGCTTGAAACAAAGTGGTTCTTCTAGAGCATCATCCAAAGAAATTATGTTCCTTGAAACACTGAAATGGTTCTGTCTCAATACCTGCACAAAGGTTCTGTACAAAAATTGGAAGAACCATTGAAACCCTCTACCACTTCATTTTCAAGACTGTTATCTGTATTTCTTTATTTCCCACCCGCTGATTCTTGGAGAAATCCCATTATTCATGACAATATCCCAGGATCTTCCCAACAAATCCTCAGGCTAAAAGTTTCTGACCTGCCAATCCTGCCAAACGTTCTTTGCTGTCTTTTTACTGTCTTCTCTCTCTCTCTCTCTCTCTCTCTCTCTCTCTCTCTCTCTCTCTCTCTCTCTCTCATTTTCTCCTTTTTCTTCTGTCATCTCCTTTACTCCCTTTGGCGGATCCTCCAGCACAGGGCCCCCTATTATCATGGGCCTAATCCAGAAGCAACTTACAGCTTTAGCGACGCCTTGGCGGGATAAAGCCCCCCATCAAACTGCTTTATGGGGGCAAATCTCTACCTAATCCCTCGCTTTATCTAAACAAAAGCCCCTCTCCCTTAATCCACCTTCGCCTTCCAAAATAAAAAGAAAAGGAAAAAACAAGAGGGGCTGAAAAAGAGAAAAGAAAAGAAGAAAATCTCTCACACTCTTGGGCTGAACGCTGAGGTAAGAGGCAGCAAAAGGCGAGGTTTCACTAAAGCAACTAACTGCTTCTGACAAGCTTTAACCACTGATAGCAGAAAAACTGAAATTTCAGGCAACAAAAGATGAAGATAATGAACCATGAAGGGTTTCTTCTTTCTTTCTCTGGCGGTTGCTCCTGGAGATGTTCAGCGGCTCTGTGCCAAATCCGGGACGATCTTATTCATGCTAGTTTAGCTCATATTTTTCATCCATTCTTCTGTTTGTGGATTAAACAAGAATCATCACTTATTCAGCTGACCACATGCTAAGGAAAGGGGTTCTGCAATGGTTCCTTTGTTGTGGTCCTATATAAAACCATGACAGTTCCTCTTGAACGTTTAATGGAAAGGTGCATATGGTTCTTTGCTTCTATGTCGTCATATGAGTTATGATACCAGCCAGGCCACCTTTAACAAACCATGTTCTTCAAGAAGCTCTTCAAGGGTTCATAAGTGTGTAGAACCAAGGATTTGAATAATGCTACTTAGATGTACACTATATTTCCAAAAGTTTGTGGACAACCCTTCTAATAAATGCCTTCAGCTATTTTAAATTGCATCCATTGCTAATGCCAGGTGTGGACTAAAGGGATATAAAGCCATCCAGCGTGGAGCTGTGTTCTCTGGAATCGTTGTGCTCCAACCAATACTTTTGGGATCAGTTGGGGAATTGGGGATGAGGTGGGTTGCTGATTATCAACGCCATTTTCTAAATGCAGTCAGAATTCTCCACAACAATTATCAAAAGATGTAGCAGTAAAGACAGTTACTCAAACAAGCAGGATAAACTCTTATAACATCCTTGATTTAAAAACAAAAACAAAACAATGATTGAACGGGTGTCCCAATACTTTTGTCCATATCGTGTAGGACAAGTTTCTTTGGAACTAAAGTGGCTGTTCCGTGGTGTCATACAAAGAACCCTTTGTGGCACTTTGGTTCTTGGTAGCATCTCATTCTATAGTAGTGGGAATTTTTCACACAAACCTGTTGAAGGCTGGAAATGGACAGAGTGCTTGTTATCTGAGTGATGTGTGTGTTTGTGTGTGTGTGTGTGTGTGTGTGTGTGTGTGTGTGTGTGTGTGTGTGTGTGTGCGTGCGTGCGCTGGGGGGTCCTATTAGCAGTAATTGGGTAATTAAGCGGATAAAGAGGCTGCTTACTTTCCTAAGTGGCTGGGTGCCTATTGAATGAGAGCAGTGGGCCGAATTAAAGGGAATGGACCCCAGCCCTGCCGGCCTTATTGACAATTGATTTCTGATTCCTGCCTTGAGGAGGGTTCTCTTCTTCTGTGATGAAAAATCTTGCCATTTGCAGGCAAATGGATGTGGACAGGGTGGTGGGGTGGACAGAGATGTTTCCTGGGTGCACAGAGTTTAATTTAGACCTGAGACCTCGATTGACTGTGATCAAGTCAATTTATTTACACACTATACGGACAAAACTATCGGGACACCTGTTTGTTCCTTGTTTCTTCCGAAATCAGGGGTAGTACTTTTGTTGGACTACCTGTCTCTACTGTCCAGGGAAGTATTTCTACTTCATTTTGGACCATTGCTGTGAGGATTTAATTGCATTCAGCAAGCAAGAGTATTTGTGAGGTCAAGATGTCAGATGATCATCTCTCCACCTCATCCCAAACTCCTGACTCCCCAACTTATCCTGAAAGTATTGGATGGAGCATTATCATTCGAAAGACCACATTTCTACTACTCCATACTTAAATACTGGTGGGCATTATACACCTCTAACTTACGCCTGGAATTAGGCATGGTGCCAGTAGGTTTATCTGCGCCAGGGAGTCCTATTCTACTGGCAATACTGCTCTTTAGTGACTAAAGATGCTGTGTGCATTTGCACAGCTGTATCAGCAGTTGGTGCAAGAAGGGTTAAAAAGCAAAATGTTGATAACAATGGGACAAATGTGTCACTCCATGTCCTGATATTGTGGAAAAAAGTTGAAATTGAGTGTGTGTGGATTCACTGGCTCTGACTGACAACCAACAACTGACAGGATACGATTAGTTGGATCTTGACCTCGCTGCTGAAAGGGATTGTTTCTCACTTTAATACGCCCAAAGCCTTCTCTCAAATACAAAGATGGCTTGACAAGTGGTGAATCTGCTCATGAAAAAACAAAGCACTTTACCCATTAACTCCCTGGCTCGGCGTGTAGACTGTTCTCCGGTGCACAGCTGCAACATCTGTCTTTACTTTCCCAAATCCCTCTGTATCAGCTCTGGGCTTTGTAATATCAGTCAGTAATCTGGCTCTCTCCACACTCAGACTGCTGAAGCTCTTCTGGAGAAGAGGTTTAAAAGTGCTCGCTGGATGATGGAGGAATAAGCAGACTTTCCATCATCTCAGCAAATGACGAGATTTAAGAGGATACCTGTGGACCTAGCAGTGCCCATGCTCTGCCATAATTACCCATATTAGGTCTCTTCTGCACGTGCTTATCCTGTAAGAGATGTTAAGACTCACAACCTGCTTCCATCCTAACTATGCTTCAATCCTTCTGGCGAATGTAAATGGAATAGGTGCATCTACTAATTAACATGAAATGTTCTGTGAAATACCAACTCATTTAACTGTTCCACCAAGTTTCGCCGATTAACCAGGACATGTTTGAGGTCTGAAGTTTCATTCCTCAGTTTAACACTGGAGCCACACTACAATCAGTAGAAACCATTACCTCAACTACAGGTCTAAATGATCACACGCTCTCCTCAGTGTTCTGTAACTCTAACAGACTTAATCATTCACTTAATCACACTGTTTGACTCAAATCTTTAATATGGACTAACGTATATAAGCATAAAAGCACAGAATTGCCATGTTTCTCCTTATTAGTGTCATATCTAAGTGTAAAAAATAAAGTCGCAAAATTTAGAGACCAAACAACCAAAAATCACTTTTGGAATGTGAGGGAAACTGTGACATGTTTTTGTTTTCAACGAAGTATCATTTTAACTGTAATTCATGAATATGAACATTAATATTAATATGAGTTCTGGATATTGCTGCTGTCACACAATAACCTTGTGTGTCCATTGTGTCCACAAAATCCATTGTGTGATTGGGACAAATGTGTAATGTGTTTTTGGTAAATGTTTCAGTTCCGCTAGATGACTGATTCATTAATTTATTAATAATGTACTTTAGAAAGTTGATGTTGTTGTTGTTGCTTTGTGGGGTTTTTTTTATTTATGTGTAAAGTATCCTATAAAAAGGTACATTTTTCAAGTGTTCTTGAGTAAAAGCAATGTTTTATATACAGTCATGAAAAAGTCAAGACCATGAGCACTGACTTTGTTTAACATATTTAAACATATGAACATTTTATCTTTATTTGAAATATGCTGAGGTGATGGAGATTTGCAATCTCCTGCAATTTGTCTGGGTGTACTCTGGCAAAATTTAGCCAGACCCAAATGTTTTCTATTTTGACAGCAATGGTTTCCTCCTTGCACACATCCCAGGAAATCTGTTTGGTCTCTTTCTAATGGTATATGCTGCAAATCATGACATTTTAGGGTTGTTGAAGACTTCTTTACACATCTTTAGGACCTGACCAGGACTTGCTAGCACCTGACCTGGCCATGTTGGTAGTTGTTTTAAATGTCCACTTGTAACTTATTTTCCAGACAGTGGAACTAATTATTTCTAACTGTTTTAAGACCTTTAATAGGATTTTTAAATTCCTTCACAGACACATATGCATCTATAACCTACCTTCTGAAGGCATTTAAGAACTCCTTGGATTCAACAAACCAAACAATTGTCTGGGCTTTAAATAAGACAACCTCATCCAGAGTCCTTTCTAATGATGGTCTGAAATGTTACACCTGATTCTAATTTTAGGCCTTTTAAGTAGTAATAAACTTTTTGGTGTTCTAACTTTCTCCTCACAAGTGCATGTCTAATAATTGTTTTACAAATTATTTTAAAAGACATTTGCATTTTTGTGTGTTCAGTTATATCACCTCCTTCCAACAACATGGTTAAAATGAAGATCAAATGTCCATATGTTTAAATGTTTTTTAGGTGTTCATGGGGTGTTATAACTTTTTCACATGCTTATAGAACCATGACAACCATAATAACTCCTTACATGCTTAAATGTTTCTTTTTTAAGATGGTGCATTTTGCAAAAGGATTTATATAGAGCCAAGGGGTCTATTCCCTTCATGCTATAGAGTGAACCATCATGCTTTTCACACACATATTCTGGAATTGTTTCCACATATATGTTTGTTGCTAGCTTACCATCCAACTTTTCTCCATATTTCAGTCTAAACGTAGCTGTCAGAGCTCAGGTAAGTGGAGCAGACCGTGGAGCTTTGTTTGAACAGCTCAGGTCAGAAGCCACAGCTTAGGCCTTTCAGCACTTTCCCATTCACTCCCACACCTTAATACGGCTAATGCTCCTTAATAGTGCAAATAGAAAGAATAGGAAGAACAATTGACTCATTAGAGAGTCAACTAAGCCAAATCCACTCAATCCTCTAGAAATGCTTAGGAGGGTGGCTCCAGCATTAACAGCACCCGGAAGGCTTAGAATGGAATTCACACACATTGCTGTTTATTCCTGTCTTTGTTGAGGATTTCCATGGCCTTGCATATGAGTCTATGTATGTATATCAATGAACAACAATATCATGACATTTGCTCATTATTTAATTTAAAAAGTCATATATTTTAAATTATTACATTTAATGTAACCAGACCAGTCTTCTATAGGAGACATGTAAATGTGCAAGCAATGTGTAGTAAATGTTTCGGGTGTTGTACATATGAAGAAATTACAGCAACTCAGACATGCAGAAATGATATCTGATCTGAACAGAAAAAAAGACCCAATGTAATTAAGTGATCTGAACCTACATCTCCATCTAAACTGAACCTAAACACAACCCTTACCCTAACCCTAACATTAACCTTAGTAAAATTAGCAAAATGACATTCTTTTTACATTTGACATAATCCCTCTTGGTTTAGAAGCTCCAATAACAAGCCACATGTTTTTCAACATTCTTCTTTGGAGGCTTGAAAGGATGGGTTATGTGTATTTGGCAAAAGAGTGCCACCAGGGAGAGGGAAGTGAATTGCAAGCAGGCCACAAAATGCCAAAATAAATGTAAAGTGGAACATGCAGAAACGTGTACATATACACTGATGAAATAGGAGGTTGTACTGAAAGTGGCTTTTTTTCTTTTGTAATTTTTGAAATTTTGATAATGTCTGATTAGTAATTTTTTGAAAATTAATGATCCCGGATTTTTGACATTTAAGTGCTATAAGCAATACTGCTATAAAAAAATGCTTGAAATGTGTCATTTGTGACTATGTCAATATGCCTGATTACTGGTTTTGACCAATTGAACTTCTACAACTGCTCCTTCCTGTCCTCAGTGCTTTAAGGTGGGTCAGTATTCTGTCGAGTTGTGCTTCCTATTGCTACGTGCTACTTTATTGGCACTCAGCATGCACTGAGCTACAGTGTTTAATGTTAATTAAATTAATAATTCTCTTAATTATGGTCATTCTATTATTAATCTATTTTAATCTATCTAAACGTTTGGTACTGCACATGTTGGTCAAAATTTTGGGTACTCCACGTATTGATCAAAAGTTTGGGTACCCCAGTGCTGAACTGTAATCCCACTTGCACTTTTTGCACTCTCTAGTTAACTTTATCCTCTGATATGGTGATTTAGGCTACCCAAATATCCTGCCTATATTTATACTTGGATTTTCTGACTGGGAAATGCCTGACCTACTGATTAATTTAGGCAGCTTTGCCTGTAAATATACACTATGGCACACTTTGACAAGGTAGTTTAATTTCCTCAGATAATGTGATTCATTTTTCATATATGTACTGTATGTATGTTAGTATGTATGTTTAATGTATTTGCGTATATGAAGGATTATGAATGTGAAGTGGAATGCCTAGGTGCTTTATCCCCAACCAATGAGAAGCACAAGAGCACAGAATGGTCCACAAGCGAGGAAGAGAAATTTGTGTATGTGCATTCAAAATGTACGAACACACTGATCGTACCTGAGCACAGTTTCATACAAGAGCAAAGCCAGTCTGAGCAAAAGCATGGTAAATTTGAGAGAGAATGTGAACGAATGAAACCAGGGAGTGCTGCATGAACTGTGTTGATACCATTGCCTGATACCATACCAACCGCTGAGCAATCGCTAGTCACATCATAGCAACCACATAGGCAGTATCTTTGAAGCACATAGCAACTGCTTAGCTGGAATTGCATAAAACATTCTTATCAATGTCTTAGCAACACCCTAGCAACTACCAAGCAATAGTGCAGCAAACAACTGGGATACCATAGCAGCCACCTATAATGTCATTTGGAAGTTTTACAGAAAAAAATCTACGTATTAACTGATGATGTGCTCACAATCACCCACTGAACTTCATCATGCTGGTAACACACGCACATGCACGCACACAGACACAGACACACCCACACACACACACACACACACACACACACACACACACACACACACACACACACCATAATACAATTCTGTTGCACTTTCCTGGGCTCCTTCAGTCCCTGATATGAGTTAAATACAAACACACACACACTTTTCATTCTGCGCTGTTGTCTGCACCACCTCTGCAGGATTACCTGGCCTGACTGTAAAATGTTGTTGCAGTGTGGCTTCCTGATGCTCAGCCTGCTACAATAAGTATAAATCCTCTGCTTCTGTGCGTATTATGGGCATGAACATAAGGGATTGTGTTATTGTTGACCCGTAATCTGCTTTAAACTCCTTGTTTTACAAATGGCTACATTTTAAAAAAGCTTTATAGCAGCTCACAGCAACAGTAAAGCCCTGTCCTGTGTTACCCTCACATCTCTTCACAGTCTAATAGCAATATAATATACTAGGAAATGGGTTCTTCAAGACTTCTACTTAAAAAGCCTTTGTGATCTAGAAGCTTTTTCAAAAGTCTGCTTGTTGGGTAGTTTTCTATGAAACTTCTATGAATATTTGGTTTGTATGCTTTCTAGATTTTATTCAGATTTAATCAAGAGATAGACAAGGGACATTACATCTTCTTTACAAAAATTTAACTAGCATTCTTTGACCTTTAGAAATCTAGACCAGTTTTGTGGGA
Source organism: Acestrorhynchus altus (assembly GCA_034509495.1). Taxonomy (NCBI): domain Eukaryota; kingdom Metazoa; phylum Chordata; class Actinopteri; order Characiformes; family Acestrorhynchidae; genus Acestrorhynchus; species Acestrorhynchus altus. The sequence continues at coordinate 17,509,862 of CM067502.1, read as the reverse complement.
TATTTTCATATTCATATGTACATGGAGTATTTAATTAAAAAAATGACTTTTATTATGTTATTTATGTATAACACCTGATTTAATTCAGTTGAAAACAAGACACTGTTAGCTTTTTACTGAGCTGGATTACTCAATGATAATTCACCACACAATGATGTCTGTATGTTGCACTGATCCTGAGTTATGAAGCCTAGATAATGGCATGTGACTGCTTGCAAAGTGCAGATCACAGCAGCAGTTGTTCCAAGCATTGATATGCATGCTTCACCAAAGTTATATAGTGCTGTCAGCAGTGTGCCAAGACTGATGTAGCAACAATATAGACCCTATACTCACACTTGACTACAGGATTTAGAGGCACTAACAGTTCCAGATAATAGACATGCTATATAATTTAGGCAGCTTTGCCTGTATATTTTATGGCACACTTGGACAAGGTAGCATAACCGAGTCGAGTAATGGCCTCACATAATGCGATAAATTTCTCATATATGTATTTATTATACAGTAGTATGTATGTGTTTAACATTTAATCACCCACTGTTCTTCATCACCCTGGTAACACATGCAAATGCACAGACACACACACACAGACATACACACACAGACACACACACACACGTACGCACACACACACACACACACACCATAATAAACTTCTGTAGCATTCTACATATTAATCAGCCTTTGATACACAAAGAAGTTGCTGCAATCAAGGCAGGCCACTCCACCCACTAGTATCTAGCTTGATAAAACTGATTTTTCTGTGGGTTATCATTACACAGATGCATCAGTATTTATCAGTGAGTGTGTGAGGAGACCAAGATTTTAGGGAGGCTTGTTACCAGATCCCCCCTGCACCATGCTCCCAAACCAAGTAGTCTTTCCACTGAAAACCTTCCACATTCATGCTATATGGATTTTGCTAAACATATGGGAATGCAAATATGGAAGTTTTTTGTCATTTGAAATGTCAGTCCATCATTATCTTATCCACTAAATAGGGTTACAGTTGATACAGAGCCTGGAGTCATCGGGCACAAGGCCGAAATCCCCCCTGGACACAGCACCACAATTCAGCTACACTGTACATTTTTGGGAGGAGGAATGAAGGAAACCCATGCAGACGGGGGAAGAACACATGAAACTCCTCACAGACAGTGACCCAACAGTGATCTGAAATGTGTTACCTGAAATCTTTATGGCATTTCATAACCTCACTCTCTTAAGATCACAGACTGTTTCTCTGTTTTAGGTGAAATCTCCCCCACACTGCTCAAACATCAATGCTCATGAAAGGTGTCTGCATCATTAGTACTAGCCAATGTCCCCGAAAGCACATTTCCAGCTAATTTCAGAGTCAAATTGCATTTTCTTCTTCTTCTCTAAGAACTATTAAGACAGTAAACATCCTTTCCTTTGAGACCTATTGACTCAGGCCAGAGCTATTTAGCAGTGATCAAGATGTTTTGAGAGTCTGGCAGCATCCAGGAGCTTTTATCTCTTTCTCATTAGCAGTAATTAGCACTGCCGGTTGAATGGGAGGACACTGGGAAGACGGAGAATGGAAACGAAGAGTCTGAATAGCTTGAGGAGGGATGATCAATGGACATAAGTGGTGAATTAAAGTGTTTATTTCAGTGCTAATTGTTTTTTTCACTCTTGATCTGCGGTAGCTAGACATCAGTGACAGCTATATTCTGTTACTCTGTCAGACAAACCTTTGGTTTGGTAACACAAACACAAAGGCCTCTCACTCATTTTGTGATCATAAAAGCAGATAATTTTGAGGCCTGAAATTGTTGATTGTTACCTGTCACCTGTAGATATTAGACAGTATTAATGACAGTGATTGGGAATAAAACCAAAGGCCATATATTCCCTTTGTGATGTCATCATTCATCAACTCTCAAACATATTAAGAGGTTAAAACAGCTTTAGGCAAAAGCAGCTTTAATCTGTACTTTGTACTAATGATCAATACTAAGTCAATACTAAGGTAATGACTGTATTTTTATCACAATTTTCCCACCAACGTGCAATTAACAAGTACCCAACACTGTTAGAACCAAAACAAAGGAGGATGAAGACAAGCACATGTCTCCTCCAATACATGTAAAGTCAGCCACCTCGTCTTTCCGATCTGCTGCCATTGTATCATTGCTGGGCAGCCAGTGCACTCAGAGGGTATCTGGGATTCAAACCTGTGATCCTCCACTGAAACCATTGAGCCCAAACTGCTAATTCTTAAGTTAATTCTAAGTAAAGTTGCTAAGAAAAGTAGATATGTATGATGCAAAATTAATATTTCAACATAATATTTGTGACATAATAAAAGCACACATTTGTCATTTATAATAAAGACAGAAGGTGTCTCCAAACTTTTGCCAGGGCAGTGTAAATAAACACCCTCTCCCCCTCCCTGTTTACTGTATCTGAATCTGCTTTGCTGTGATGGATGAGCTATGGATTATGTGCTTCAGGATGTGCTTCGGTCTCTAACAGATGCTGTGGAGCATGTGTTAGTGTTTCTGTAACCAATAGTCATTGAGTAACGGTGATCAGTCATTGGAGCAGCCCTCATGTTTTCTTTACTCACAGAAGGGCTCTATTCAGGGCCAGGTTGGAGATAGGCCTGGCAGCAGGTCTTTTTCCACCCCCCCACCTCACGCCATCCCTCACTCTCTCCCTCTCTCTGCCCTCGTCCTTCTTTCCTTGTCTGGTGAGTGAATGGAGTCTTGCTGAGCCCAACTATCCATGTAAAGAGGTGGGCTGGTCTGTCCCAGTGGGAGAGGAGTGGAGAGGGAACTTGTTAGCTTCTCTCTCTCTCTCTCTCTCTCTCTCTCTCTCTCTCTCTCTCTCTCTAATGTGTGATTGCCCCATCCCAGCAGGGTGGAGACAGAGGAGCAGGGGGAGGGCCAGAATTAATGGACATGTTTGTTTACCTATTTGTCCTTGACATGATCAATTGATCAGTGGGCTAATTCACTGGCACCATGGGGTCATTAAATTTCCATCTAAATTGCAAATGGATTTCTGGCCAGCCTCTGCCAACAGACCACCTCTCTCTCTCTCTCTCTCTCTCTCTCTCTCTCTCTCTCTCTCTCTCTCTCTCTCTCTCCTCTGAGTGTTTCTCTGACTCTCCTTCTCTATCTCACATAAACAAATCATCTGTTTCTCAGCTCATAATAAGCCTAATATTAGAGAGCAGTGTATAAAAAGATACCTTTATTGCCCCATATTCCACACAATGCTCACAGAATTACAACCTACAAGACCAACATAATGATCCTGACTTTGTAAAGTGATATAAATATTGTTACACAATAATCCTGTTGCATGTCCTTTCTTCTGCTGTAATATGTGTCTTTCACTCTGGGATTAATAAAACAATCTAATCTGTCTGTCTAATCTGTCTGTCTATAACTTTTATTATATACAGCTACTGTACATTGTATCAAACTTTCATGATGGATGGACCATTACACGCTTGGATATATTTTAAAGTGTAAAATATTGATAATAGATTGTAGAATAAATGTATATTTATTTGTTGTATTTAATGAATGTAGTCTGTAAATCATCACTAATTCTTATTAACTATAATCATTTAGAACAGAATGACTTTACAGAAAATCAGCTAAATCTGTAATGTAACCACAACTTTAAAATACTGTAAATGAAAAATATCTCCTCTTCTATGTACAGACCCTGAATCTGAATTACAAATTTATTGATCTGATTTAAAACCCTAGAAGGTACTCTGTTCACAAATTCTCACTTTTTGTTTTTATTTTCTTTAACAGAGAATAAAACACACTGAACAGTTATAGCAATGTAATCACTGACGTTCTCCACATCCCACCCACAGGTTCTAACAGAGCCTTGCCCTGTGGTTCCAGTCCAGCAGTCCATTACAGGACCTCATTAGAGACTTCGTTAGACCCTGTTAGTCCCCAGGGCAGGTTCCAGGGGCTTGGTCATCAGTGTGTGTAGTGGCCAGCTGTTGTTTTTCCTGACGTTTCTCTGGACGTTTCTCCACTTGCTCTGACAACCATTGGCCCTGAGCCAGATAAAGTCCGTCTCCGCTGGGCCACTGATCTGATAACCCCCCTCGTCCACTCTCTGATAACCCTTCACCAGCGCTACTGCTGACCCGATCGATGTCTGAAAATTTGATCTCCATCAACGATCCCCCCTTCCCCCAACACCCCTGCGGTCCAGAGTCCTGCCACTACTGACATTAGTCAAGAACCCTGTTGAACTTTGACCTCTCCCACTTGGCCCTGTTATTGATTTTTCCATTTCTTTTTGCCACCTCATCGTGCCACCTCAATCCGGATGAAAGAGGCAAAAGGGAGAATTAGTGAGCTAGACAGGAGTGAGACTCGGCGGATATGCAACACGATCGATGGAAGGCGAATTTGAGCTTACTATAGCAGAAAAAAACATAGACAGGTAAAATGGCTTGAGGCCTGAGTGATAAGCAGTAATGGAAAAAGCAACGTTTTTTCAGCCGTCAAGCTGCTAACGTCCCAGAAAGGGTTTTCTCAGCACCAGTCTTGAATTGTGACACAGAAAAATCATGCAAATCTAAAGAACAGTTCTCAATGATCAAATAATATTTTACTAGTCTAACAAATTTCTATGCATAGATGCAAAAGAACTTTTCAGCCTCTTGCTCTTTGCAAGGCCTTGGTCGACTCCCACTCACTCGGAAAGCACTTGTTGCATGGTGGCATGGCCTAGGTTGTTCATGTCACATGGCCCAATTGGATGTGGCACCTGCTTGGCCAAATAATGTTAGTCATGCCCCTCCTGGCTGGCTCTCCTGTGACAGCATGGCCATGGTTGGAAGCATTTGCTGGGGAAATGCACCACGCAAGCTGATTAGTGTCATACTGCACTTCCTCTGAGCTCATATTTACTGCATCCCCACAGCACCCAGACAACTCACAGTGAGGGGCCAAGCATGTCCACCCAAACACAATCTCCCGCCATAATGCCTCTTCTTTATATTGGCGAAGATCCTTCGGCAAGCCTTGGTGGACCACCATTATTGTTAATGGACCTCTTTCAAATAACCCTTGATTTTGTGATATTTTAATGCCAGATGGTTTCGTAACTAACTCACAGCTCTCCCAGACAACTCTCAGAATAATCCAGTTCTGCTTCACTCACACTAGATCAGGTTTGGGATTTGGGATTTAGCTTGAAGTGTTCGGCAGTGACACAGATACACAATCGCTTTTGAACGAAATTTCCTCCTTCCATTCCTCATGGTGAATCTTCGTCCCACTGCTGAAGGTATTGCTTAAAAAATTATTAGGCTTCTCTAATCTTCCCTTATTTTTTTAGACTTTAAGAAACCTCTAAATATTCTAAGGAGATTGCTTCATTCATAATTGATTGCTTGCCTTTTTTGTGAAGGCGGTACCACTTCAAAGTGGTTGACTTGAGGGACGGTTAAAGAGCACACCAGTAGGATGAGACCGCAAGTATGGGGAGTGAAGACGCAAGTACCCGACTGATCCTGAGACATTGAATAATAGGTTCTCCTGAAAGAGTCTTTAAAGAGACAGGGATTGAGTGAGCCAATGGGAAATCTCACTTTAAACAAGAAGGTGGACCACTTTAAAATAGGCCAAGAGTTTCCATATGCTTAAGGATTTCCCATTCTTTTGGAGGTATTCCTAAATTTTGATCCATCAACTGTCCCTAACGTTGTCCATGGCTGATCAACACATGATAAATTGGAGGGAGCATCACGTGGGAGGATCGATTGACACAGTCTTTTTGTGTCCTATGATGTATAACATTTGAACTCCTCATGGACCTCAGGAAGGAGCCTTCCTGGGGAAGCATGCCACACATGCTCACCAGAGACATTAATATCTCCAAATCCTTGACCGTAAAGAAGCTAGAGCAATTTTATGTATGGGGTCCTGCTTCTCCTCTCTTCAGTTTGTCCCATAAACCACTCCTCACGCATTTCTGATAATCCGAACCAGCAACGGGATTCTGCAATCTCACCCGCCCAGAGCTGTGGATTATGGGGACCCTGGATTTACTTGCACCCGACAGACACCCACCAGCACCCCGTTGGCGCTCGGTGCCCATATCAGAACGGTCCCCATCCAATTGGCCTTCATTAGAGTGATCCGGCGGGGGTTTGCCGGAGGCAAATCCCTCAAGCCATGAATGATAAAGAGCCTACCGCACCGATCGGCTCTGAGTATATGGGTCCTGACAGTAAGGACTATCCTCTCTCTTCCATGGGCCGCTATCAACCAGGGACCAATACTGATCATAATCCTCTTAACTGGCTGCCTTATTAACCAATCGTCCCATTAGACATGAAAGAGGGGCCCAGCCGGTGGGGGTAAATCCTCCCCACTTGAAAGAAATCACGTCTATACCATCCCCCACTCCTGCCCCCACCCTCCCACAGCCCATCTGCACATTTTCTATTCCATTTTGGGGGTTTTATAGTCTTATGTTGAGTGTGTCTAAGTCAGTTGCTCAAAGAGACAGTTGACACTTATGACTCTGGAATTTACTTTTCACTCTGCTCTGCAAATCCGTAGCTAAATTGAATCTTAATTAATACATTTCCATATGGATTACAGTATTATTTTTTCTTCCTTGCTAATTTGATCCTGCTCTCAAACATTTTTTTCTCACATCGGACATGTATAAGCCCTACAATAACATTGGCTTGGCTTGATTCTCATGGTAAAGGGCAAACCCTCAAAAAGACCTTGGTCATCTCCACTCAAGCGCACTAATAAAAAGTGTCAGCTGATTGTTTTAAATGACACGTCATCTCCTCCCCTACTTCTCCCCACGGCCTTCGCCTCTCCTCCCCCAGTCCCTCCCTTTTCCCTCCTCAGTCGTTTCCCCCATGCACCCTCTCTCCTCTCTGGGGGCAGATTAACCACAGTTCCCCCCAATCCTCTTTAATTGATATTTATGTAGCGGAGGCCTTGGTTTCCACCCATTTCCCTGAGAGAGTCTACAGCTCTCTGTGGTCCTCTCACCTCCAAAGGCTTGAGATTCAAATGGATATTAGACTTACAATTATAGGAGACCCCACGCATCCACTGTGGGAGCACACAAACCACGTGTTGACTTGTTAGTGGTTCAGCACAGCGTGAAAGCAAGGCTGGCTAGCAGCAAAAGTGCCTGAAAGAGTCTCTGTAGACCTTAATCTGGATCCCAGTGGGTTAAAGTTAACTAACCCAAGACTTTTTGCAAGAAAGGGTTGATTTCTTTTACTGTTTCTTATAAGAAACTCTTGTAACAAGCAGAGAAAGTGTCAGTACTTGCAATTTCTTGAAACTTTAAATCTGTACCATTTTAATGTTTATAAGAAAAAGAGAAGCTATTTTAATATGACTTGACATTAATATAAATGATTGCTCTAAATAAAACACAAATGTTATCACCTATGGGTAAAGAAATTATCATATGTCTGTTGTTTTAAAAAGAGTAGATCATTAATTAGAGGTCTGGATTAGTTCATTTGGCAAGAATGGCTAAACTCCCAGACAGAAGTCAAGTCAAGCTATGATTCCCTCTGGACAAACAGGATCTGGTGAACTGGGTGTTTTCCCAGCTTGTAGCTGTAATAATCCTCACAAATACCCATAAATCGGGGGTATTAATAATAATTCTCAAATCTGCTTTAGCTGGAACATCTAGGCCCTGAGCTGAATGAGCTGAATGAGCTAAATGGCAGAAAGCTCCTGAAGTTGTTTTCCTACCATTTTAGTGCCACCATTTGATATGTGAATTGGATTTCATTTAACAGATCTGATGTACTCATGGATTATGTCCTCTACAGTGACCTGTGGTTGTGCATGGATCTAAGCTGCCTCAACCACAAATAATTCTGAGTGTGTCACTGCAGGGCATTGAACTCCTACTTGGGATCACAGAGTTCTCCTTTAAAGTGGCTTGAGAGAGGAAAAACACCACCACACTCAACAAACTGTCAAAGTCAACAGGTAGAGGTGAACAAAACATGGCTAAGGGGGCCCAAGGAGAGACAGAGATGGGATCAGAAGGCTGGGTGATGATAAAGATATAGGGATTTGTAGGCCATTTTCATACCATTTTCCTATGGTATCATATGAAGTGCTAAGACAAGGTGTAAACAATCACTGTAAGCAGTTAAAATATATGTTTGGATGAAGAAGGCATAATACCTAAAAGAGCAAGTGTTTTATTGGTTTTAGAACACAGATCAGTGTGTTTTGATGTAACATACGGTGAGAAAAATGTTTTATGTCCAAAGCTCTCCTCATGTGAATCTAGTACTATTGCTAGTTATTTTTCCATCCCTAGTTTGGAAAATCAAGGTTTAACTTAGAATCATCCACACTTTATGGGCTGTTACTTGCTGTTTTCTAAGCTTCTTATCTCAGGAGTGACCTATAGATATGATACACATATCAGAACAAAGTCTCTGTTACACTATTACACTAACCATTGTGATCACATCACTGCGTGATGAATATCAGTGAGTAATACAACTCGGAAAACAGCTAAAATTTTCAACTGAGGTAAATCCCAGGTTAAATGCTTGTATGAAATGAAGCAGCCTTCCAGTTTACTGCACTGTCCACATGTACATGTACAACCAGCATGCAGACTCTGACTGACGGGATTTTGGACCACTGTCAAGTATTTTGAAGAACTTATTATTATATATATATTCATGTCAATCTAATCGACACAATTTTTTATCAGAATTATTGCATTTGCAGGTCAAAATTGCTGTGGTGATCAATTTCCAATAAGATTTCTATAAATATATATATACAGAGAGAGAGAGAGAGAGAGAGAGGGAGAGGCTTATAAGGACTAAAATCACTTTATATCTCATATATATTTACATTAATGATCAAAATGTGGACAAACTCATACAAATATATAAAGTCTGTTCATTTTTAAACGAAGACATGAAAATAAAAATATCTGGTATGAGTGATTGTCTTCTATAAATACTTTTTAAATTTGTTCGAGAATAAAAGTATGTCAAACTATAAAATACCCACAAAATTAGCCTAAAAGGTTAATGATGGATGGATCTGAATGCACACTGGCTGGAGGCGTCCAGGAGAAAAGTGGAACTGAGCTTTGCTCTTCAAATTTTAACTACTTTCTTCACAATGAGAAAATCTTAATTTTTACTGTATGATTATCTGCAGCTGTGTGGTTTGGAGTTTTATAGAGTCTTTACAGTAAAACTCTCTTTTTGATGAGAGAAATGCTTTTAAATAATGTGATTAGGTGGCCAAAACGTCTGTACTGTGCATCAGGGGTAACTCCACGGTCGTGTCCTTTTTTCTGCCTTCCTCGTAAATTCCTCATATACATCCTCTTAGGCCTAAACCAAGCTACTGTGTGTTGACTCCATTATCAAGACCATGTCAAAATGTCACGCCTACACTCTAAATACTTGCAATGGACTTCACTGCCGCCTTGTCTACCCCTTTGACCACCGCTCTCTTAGAACATCTTGGCTATTGAAGTGCTAAACATTAAAGGATTCAGTTTTAGTTCTGTACAGTTCCACAAACCCTTGAAAAATTCCTCTTCGGCCTGGTAATAATAAGAGAACTATTCTGTGTGTTAAAGGAGAGTTGTCATATTCAAGGCTACCAAATGCTTAAACTAGCCCTCACACTGCATGATTATGTGTTTGACAATGTGGCCTAAATTTGTGAAATATCTTGTTTCGACATTAAAGATCTCAAATATTTTCCAACAGTATATTGAGATGAATCTCATATAAATGGATGTTTTGGATTTACTATACTTATTAGTTATTTTCAGTTATTCTCACACTTACTTTCTGGCACAGTATCCCATTCCCATTTCATAAGCAGCTGCTACCATAGTACATACTGTACTTATAGAGGTTACCTCAGGGTCAGATGTGAATGTAGGATCGCAATTACGTCATTTGCAACTCTGTGGTCCATTAAGGCGCTTTAGAAGAATTTTGGGGGATGTGTGATTGTGTGTATTGCGGGTGTAAGAGGGCAAGCTGTCAAGACAAGTTCTCTCACCACGTTTGCCTTTGAGGATTGTCAGAAGGTGTTGAAGGAGCATGTCATCACACGGGGTGGCGGTGTTCAGGGCACCGGTGAGAGGAGGAGGTATGGGGTTTCACTCGACTTGAAGTAAAGCTCTCCTATACTGCAGTCATCTACTCCAGCCAGAGTCTGGGAAGGATCTGGCAGGATGGTGCGAGTGTTAATATTTACCCCTGCTGAAGTGGCTGGACACTTTCCCTTATATTTGTTCACTGTTTATTGATCTTTGTGATCTGGTTTGAAGACTAATGCAACCTACATTGTGGGTCTCCATCTTACTTGGTCAAATACAATAACAGTTAAAGCAATAAAAGAGCATCAGTGAATTTACTGGTTAAAATGTAGCACAAAATCTGGTACTAAAAGAGCAACACCAGCAACCTTTTCAGCCCTGCCCCTGTCTCCACAGTCCTTTGGGATTCTATCGGAATGGTCAATGGTCATTCAGGTGTAGTCATAATTGGGTCATTCAACAAAAAGATGCTACCCAAAGAGCATAATATTAGCACATTAGCAAGTTAGCAAGAGTTTATCTGTTGCTTCCTGTACAATAGCAACAGCAGTTTAAGTGACTTTTATAAAAAAAATCTAAATGCATTATTTGGTGTTGAATTTCTTTACATCACAGGTTCTCAACATACCTGCAATGAGCCTTGAGCAACATCACTACTGCAACATTAGAGTGCCTGCAATGGGCCTAATTGAAACTCACTACTGCGACATTAGCGTGCTAGCAATGGGTCTCAGATTTCATGGTTAGATGGAATTAAGAATTTAGCTACATTAGATAACCTAATCAACCAGAGTTGCATAAGACAGAGTTTATTTTCTGTAACTGACTAATGCTTCCCATCACTAATCTGGGAAAATGAAGCTAAGTGATTGGCAATAAGTGTAATTTGACTGATCTTGATCTTGATAAAACTGCAGTTTGGTCTTCATGTATCTTCAGGTTGCTAGTGTGACCTCTCACATGCACTCACTTCCAGAAATCCCAAACGTAACTAAGGAAACAAAAGCTGGTATTTTATTTCTTCTATTCTGATTTTTCACTTGACTAATACACAGTCTTTCCTAATTTAAACAAAACACAACTTTTCATTTACTTCTGAAGCCACTTTAACTGAAGAACAGCAAACTGAATAGTCTAGGTGGCTAGTTTTTTCCAGATAGAAGCAGTGATATAGATATGGACTGGATTTGAGCAATATATTAAACATTTCTGACCTAAATGTTCTCCAGTACTACACAGTGACATTTATAAGAAATACAGCTAACATTTGCATTACATTGCATTATTTTTGGTTTCTCATTCCCCTTTTATATGCTGGTGCTGCCAAACAGTTAGACTTCTATATTTACTGCACTTCACAGTGATGTTATTAAAATGCAGCTTTATAATGTAACAATTTCTAAGCAATACTTTTATTATCATGCCTCTGCCATGACGCTCCTTCTCTCATTCACTGAATGCATGCCATCCAGGAGAAGAAAAAACACGTCCCACCCACACTAAAAACAGATTGGCTGACTGAGAATAGGCCAACCAGATACCTCCCTGTTCTGCATGTGCTTCATGAATATGCACACAAAGGGAGTGCATTACTCTTTGTCACTTATTCTAGATACCAGGAGGATGTTATCTGAATTGCGGGGATCAGGGAGCCACTATGTATGTGGGAGACTCCCGGAACATCCAGGAGACATGGGATGTCTACATTCATATACCAACCAGTGATCTGATACTTCATTTACAATGTCTCTGCTTAAACTGAGACTCCTAAAAGAATTGTTGTAGCTACATAGGTTAGTTTGCAATCTGCAAGCTGTTACTGTAGGATTGTTTATAGTTAAGGATGGACTGGGACCAAAACTCTGCCCTGCCATTAAATTAAAGATTTAATTGACAGGTCTCCACCAATGTTAAGAGCACATAATAATCTGAGGACTGTCGGCCAACCAGGAAAATGCCCAGTATGTCAGATTACCACTCCACCCTGTTTATAGTCAGTGTAGTACACACAATCTGATAGCTGTTAGTGTGCACTGTTCATAGTGGATGACTACACAAAAAATAATGTCTGAATGACTGAATTTCAGAAAAAAAACTTAGGGTAACATAACATTAAATCACATGATGTCGGTGTGGACAGCAGCATCTAGTGTGGACAGCAGCATCTTATTGCCACAGAACTGTTGTTTGACAAGGCCTGTAGCTGGTGTGCTGTTTGAAATGTCTATGGATGGACAGTAACTGATCATACCTCCCTTATTGATGTCAATGTGATGTAAGGTAAACCTTTGTTCTTGGATATCCTTTCCCTTTCGCTTTGATTGTAGATCAGCAGTCCTACTCTTAATTCTAAGACTTAGTCTGAATGCCAGCCTAGATCTCTGTTTTTGCCTCTTGATGTCTCGTCCTTGGCTTTTTCTCCTGGATTTAATGAGCATTAGCAGCAAAAAAGGGAAAGATGGGTTTTGCCAAAAAAGGACACACAGATTTGCCTTACTTCAGTTTCCCAGATATTTAGATAGCTTTTTTTTATAAATCCTGGGATGCAATATGGTGGTAGAGATACTCAAAGTGAGCTCCTCCCTGTCCTGTTCAGAGGCGAGTGGGATTCCCTGGGCCTGAGGGATTAGGCCTGCTGCTGAGTGCTAAGCTTTTTAAAGCAGTATCACTATGTTGTGTAGGCTCCATCTCACTGGGTCACTGACCATGAACCACGGTGACTCTGGTCTAACAGTGATGACTTCCGTTCAGCAGCTGGATCAGCATAGATCAGATTGATGGCATGCAGTATTAAAGGTGGGAAATCATTGTCCAGTATCAATGATATGTGTTCATTCAGCCTTAATCTGAAGCTGTTTCCAAACTCTGTAGGAAAAAATTGGTCATTTTGGAATATCAAATAATCACACTTTATTCTTTCAGTTTACCAGCAATTCAGAAAACATTTTTACCATATGCTACAAAGAACAGACACATAGAATTTGTTCTAAGGTTTTCCACATGAATAAAAATATTGCCATTGGTCAGATGTTTAGTTGAGTGATATTTAATATTTGGATTCAACTACATATACACTATATGGACAAAATTATTCAGACACCTGCTCATTCAGTTTAACTTCTGGCATCAAAAGTGTTAAAAGTGCTTTTGTTGGAGTAACTATATCTACTGTCCAGATAAGGCTTTCTGCTAGAATATGTAGCATTGCTGTAAGGATTGGATTGGATTGAGACCAAAATGTAATATGATCACTACACCAACTGAACCAATGGATGACAGGGTATAACCCCTTAGTATTTAGGTATGGGGTTTTATACCCTTCTATTTGATTCCTGCTATTAGGCATGGTGCCAATAGGTTCACATTTATCTGTCCTAGAGAGTCAAACACTTGGCATTACTTCTCTACAGGGACTAGACAAGTTGTATGTCTGCATTTGCACATCTGCATCAGCAAATAGAGCAACATAATAGCTAAATGTTTTCAGAAGGGGTGTCCACAAACAATTGGTCAAATATATGTATATGTATACAAATATTCTCTGAAGAGTAAGTTTACTTATAATCATGAGCTTTATAGGTCAACCAATGTGAAATTTGAAACTGTTTATTCAAAACTAAGGTGGGATTTTACATTTCCTTGGCATTCCAATTGCCATTCAATTTATATATTCCTATAATTTACACTGTTCTTAATGTTGTTTAGTCATCTAATTGTAGCTATCTTAGATATTGATCAGGTAGCCAGTCTACCCACCCAGAGAGAGGCCAGTTTTGCTCTATCATACTCTGACTGCCAATGGCAAGCAGCATGACCAAGGATTCAAACCTGTGATCCTCTGCATTAGACCAGCTGTTATTAAGGTTTTGCATTGTAATACTCCAGATTGTTCAGTCTGATTGTGCAGAAGTTTGATTGGATATACATAGCAACAGAAATTTGCAGAATTTTATTAATGTGAAAATTAATTTACGTATGTTTAGTGCAGTTTCCTTCAGTGTAGACAACACGTTATGCAAATCTGCAACAATTTTCATTCATTGTTTTATTTACTTATGTGTTAAATTAATGTTTAAATAATTTAAGTGCTGATACTTATATGCAGGTTTAAATCCAATTCTAAGCTGCATCCAGAATATTGTATGTTGTAGGTTTTCAAAGGCATTGGATTGGATGTTTGGCATAGGATTCCAAACATGCAGGTTGGACAATTTTGGAATTAACAGCATGTTTTAATGAAATAACATCAACAGAAAATGCCCAGCATGCTTGTGCAGTCTATTTTAAGCAGTGATGACTTGCTTAAAGTAAAAATGAAATCCTGTGCTCAGCTCTAAGCTAGTCCCTAGAAAAAAAGCCTTATCTGGTCGATTCAAAAGCCTTCTCACTCTCTGAGAGGGGATTTCAGCTTGCGTTGTGGGAATATCAGCGGCTGCCAATTGCCATAATGGCCTCTAATTCCAAATTAATTCAGTCTAAATGAACTGTCAGGAGAAGATTGATCTGTTGTAAGGGGTGCCTTGATGAGCAGCGTCTTGGGAGGGGGTGATTAGCCACCTAGGCCCGGCTCACCCCGACACTGCCTGGGGCCCAGGCATGCAGAAGCAGGCAGATGCTGGGGGTGTGTTTAAGGAGAACCTGAACGAGTGAGTAGGGAGCTGAGACAACATTTGGGGATTGGGGAGGAAAAAGTAGCATCTGTAAAATGTGCTGTATGGGATACTGTGTGTTCTTTTTGAGTCTGTTTATTGTCTGTTCATTGAATGTGGGTACAGAGGAGTGGAACAAGTCTTTGGTGGAACAAGTTGTGTGCATAAGGTTGTTGTCTTGCTGCATGACCCACATTCACTTGAGATTCAGCTCAAGGACAGATTTCCTTTAGAATTTGCTAATTCAGAATTCCTTGTTTTATTAATGATGTCATGATGTTCTGGCCCAGATTCAGCTCAAACCATGATACCATCACAAGATTTCACAGATTAGGTTTTTATGCTCGAATGCAGTTTTTGCCTTTCTCCAAACAATGCTTCTCAATTAAACTTAAAAATCTATTTTGGCCTTGTCCACAGACATGTTCCTTCTGGTTTGTCCATGTGATCTTTAGCAGTTTCAAATGAGCAGAGATGGCCTTTTTGGAGAACAGATTTTTTTTCCTAACAACCTGCCATGCACACCATTGTTGTTCAACGTTCTCCTGATGGATGAACACTAACATTAGTGTTAATAGTAACAATGTGAGAAAGGGCTTTATTTGCATCGAATGTATCTTGAGTCCATTTGTGAAAATCAATTACTAGTCATTTTCAATTTATATTTCTTTTAGAGTAGCTCTTGTAGAGGGACAACAGTTAACTTTCCAAACCCCCTGAGAGCTTCCAAACTAGAGGGCTTTGTATTATTTGCTCTACAGCCCAATTTTAAGGAAACAGCCTTCAGACTGCCTATGCAACATTTTGCCCACATGAGTCCCAACCTTGACCAATACAGAGGTCTCTTGACCCACTATGTGAATCTGATGCCCAGGACTCATCATATCAGAGTGTAAGCCTTCACCTATGGCTGCTCTTGGCTGATGATGAATTTCATCAGGGTTGCAGGGTGACATCACCTATGACTTTGGTGCTTATGGAAATGGCATTGAGATCCTTTGGCTGCATAGAGTTTCATAAAAAACTTTCAAAGTCATGAAGGTGTCCTTCAGTTCCAGAGTTGGAGATCCTGCATTTCTGCTGGAGGCTTGCTCACTGCAATGTCATTTACTTCCTTCATGGATGGATGGCTAATAAGATGCAGTATAATAGATTTTGAGCCTTTCAATGGGATATGCATCTAAATGGGTTATCGGTCCAAATAATTACAATTAGAGTGGGAAAGAAAAATCTCAGGCCATTGCAAACTTTTTTTTTTTTTGGTCTGCCATAGATTCCACAGTGTGTCATTTAATAGATAAGCCTCATTTAGGTATCCTCAGTCCTTTTGGGTCAGGCGGCCTCCAATCGTATTCTCGAGGATAGATCGTTATGGTGCCTACAGACTCCGAGCATAATTATGTTAATCTAGAGAGCAGTTTTGAGCCCCAACGCTGACACCAGAACTTTAAAACCCACCCCCAACCCAAAGCATGAAAGAAGCTGACCTATAAGGTGCTGTTTGATGTTCAAATCAATCTCTTCCCAAGTCTCCATTAACGCTGTGCTTTAAAAGTATTGGACACACTCCCAAGTACTGGGATGGCAGTTGGTCTACTGTCATTAATTTGGGCTGAAAAAAAAAAAAAAAAAAAAAAAAACAGCGAAGCTTCTCAAAGAGGCAAAATAGTTAACCTCATTAGTGCAGCTATTTATTTTTGACATTTTATTCATTTATATATTTATTTACTGCCAGGCAGAGAGCGGAATTTTCTGCCTTAGTATGTGAATAAATATGGGGCCATATATAAATATTCTCAGCCTTGATCTTTATGCTGGAAAGCTGTTTATCATGCAAAGAGGAAAACTTATGGGCCACCATAGGAATATGAAATCTAAATATGGCTTTAATGAAATGGATAGAGGAATTTCCAAGAGCGCTTCCAAAATTGCGCTGGCACTCTTAAATTACAGACCCAAAAAAGTGTTGAGCCTTGGGTTACCATTCATAATTTAGTAGCAAATGAACTCCATGGTTAACTGGTAAATGTCTTTTCTTAATGTTTCAGTGTGTGTGTGTGTGTGTGTGTGTGTGTGTGTGTGTGTGTGTGTGTGTGTGTGTGTGGTGTGTGTTTGTGTGTGTGTGTGTGTGTGTGTGTGTGTGTGTGTGTGTGTGTGTGTGTGTGTGTGTGTGTGTGGATGTGCAGTACTATAGGCTATATGCACACTTGTCTGTTTTCGTCCATTTGTTAATCCCCTCTTCAATCCTCACAAAACATCAACAGATAAGAGCTTGGCGTGGTCATGGCTAAGTATCTGGTCAGAAACATGTTTTTGCCACTGCTCATATTGATTAGCTCAAACTGGATAAGTAAGTCAGGTTTTGCTTGTTTCTGAGATATTGTCTTTGTTTTCTCAGTTTGCATTTTGAACACATTAATCCCCATATAGGGAATGGTACATTTCCTTGGGTCCATATGTCATGTGAGGCTTGAAGAGCCTGGAATATCTGTATTTTGAGGCAAAAAAAATAGATTTGTGATGTTAACGTCAGTCTGTTGGTCATATCTAAGAACCCATATCTTTTCAACCCAGCAATAAATGTAAATAGAATTTCATTACTTTAAATGTGGTTATATATATATATATATATATATATATATATATATATATTATATATATATATATATATATATATATATATATATATATATATTTGAATAAAGTACCATCTTTAGCTCATATTTTTCTTCATCATATTAAATTGAGTTATTGGATATGAATGAATCAATTCTGAATACCTAATACATATTTGTTTCTCGGTGTTTGTTCCTCCAGTCACCCTGTTCTTCAATGGTCAAGACCCCACTGGGTCAATCTCAGCACTGCAGTGACACTGACATGGTGGTGGTGTGTTAGTGTGTTGAGCTGTGGATTAGACTAAAGGATGACCAAGACAAACTGTGAAGCAACAGATGAGCTTCTGACGCTGACTTTGCATCTACAAGGTGGAGCAACTAGGTAGGAGTGTCTAATACAGTGGACAGTGAGTAGACAGTGTTTAAACACTACAGCAGCACTGTGGTGTCTCGTTAATTTTATAAATCTCACAATGGTATAAGTCTCACAATGGTAGTTTGTTGTGCTTGTCTAGTTGGAGAATCAACCTCAGTCTGCCATGTGGGGGGCAATATAATTATCCACTCCACCAACCACCTCTGATTCAATTCATCGGTTAATGGCCAGGTGTAGAAGTGTCTGACGAAGTAAACCACAAAACTGTACTAGACTGTGGACCTTCAGAACTGGAGTTCAGTCAAGTGAAAAAGAACACCCCTACGCAATACTACACTACACTACACTATACTGACTTTCAAATTCATGTGTAGCATTACAGCAGAATACCTTGACCAGAAACACATTTAGAGCAGGTCAATGGACAGGCCCCAATGAATTGCTTGTTGAGTACAAACTGCTGGTGTATTTCTTTAAAATATTTCCATAAAACTGTTTTAAATGCCCCCCACTTGTATTAGCCAGACATTATCATGCAGTTCATTAGTTATTATTGCTGCAGCAGGAGCCAGCCGCCCGTCCCGTGCCAATCTGCTCCGTCCCGTTTAATCTGGCTGCCTGGCTGCCTTGTAAAGTAAGTGTGCACAGGCGATGCACCTCAGGACATGCTGTCCAATGTCTCATTTCCCTGATGGAGCTGCTTGCAGTTTGACATCGCAGAGATTTGACGTCGATGAGATCATTAGCAACTTTACTCGTCCGGTCGCCTAGGGCAACCAGCAGATAGACGGCCCAATCTCCATGGACCCCCTTCATTTCAGCCCCTCACTGCCCTCGTCCTTCTCTCTCTCTCTCTCTCTTTCTCTCTCTCTCTCTCTCTCTCTTTCTCTCCCTCTCTCTCTCTCTCTCTCTCTCTCACCCCTACCTTCCTCCTTTCTGCCTCTCACTCTTACCATCTCTCTACCGTGCACAAGTCATTTTAGGCATTTCCATCCATAAAATCTCATTCCCTGCCCTATCTCCACTTCAATCAGCTCTAAGTAAAGGATGGGATGATACAAACATTTCCTACTGTGATATCAGTTGAAACAAATCAATCATTTTGTAAATGTTACAATATTGTTAAAATGTACCAAAATGTTTAAGATCCACTAATATAGGGTTTAAGAATTGATAATATATAATAATAACCATGTATATATAAATACTATGGCCCACATATATTACATATATTACATTACACTACATATACTGAAATATTTAACAACACCATTGCCCATATGTATTACATATTTTGATGTATAAATATGTAATAATACCATATACATACATATATCAAAAACGTATATGTAATAATATCATGGTGTATTACATATTTTTGAAGTACATATATACACTGGTCCATATGTATTATTTATGATATTTTATCAAAATTGTCTCAGTCATGCAGAATCCATGTATTTCACTTTACATATTATATAACACTTTACGAGAAAGGCAAAAAACATTATTCTTTTAACTGGAAGTCATGTTAATGAATTTATATTGGTCAACTGACCATGAAATTTTTATCAATTGTAAATAACGGTCAGACTCCATAATGGCAAAACCGGTTGTGTTAGTAACTATATGTAACACTTTATCCCATATTTATAACATATGTTAGTATCTGTTTGTAGTAATTCTATGCCATATATGTACTTTATTATATTTTTTGTAGTTTTGGGTCAACAGAATATATTGTAGCACCTCAGCAGGTTAAAGCTCATTGTTAGAACCTCTATATACTCTTGCATTATTTATTAGTGCTGTGGTCAAGCCAGATGAGCTTGTGGACATTAGGCCTCCAAATTACCAGTCTGTTCTTTTGTTGCATCCTCAGCTGCATTTCATTCTGTGCCAGAGAGTAAAGTCTCAGGAAATTGCATGATCTGAATGAGATGGTAGGAGTGGAGTCACTTATCTTTGCGTGGAATGCTGGGAGCAAGTCAAATCATTTATCTGTAGACCACAATAATCAAACGCTATGAAATCCATTACATTTTCACTGTTAATTTGCAGATCAGTGATGACTTTTAACTAAACAAAAAAAAGAAGCAAGAGGAAATGCAGAAGAATCCAGTTTGAATTGCTTCTCAGTGTTTAATATTTCTCATCAGCGGCGGAGGAAGACATTTTTTCATTAGGAAACCCTTCAAATGAGCCGTGAACTTCTACAGCCCTGGAGTCGTAATCTAATTTTCATTTCCATTCAGCAAAGTGGTTATCTGATCTTTTATTGTGTGTAGTTTCTCCTTTAACCCAATTCCTAGCTCTTGATTAACAACTTACTTACATATCTAAAATGTGTAACATTGAACACGGGTTTAATGGTCATTAAACTTTCATCACCCAGTTATTTTGCACAAGAGGAAATTGTTATGAATGTTATGAATTGAAGTTCCAAGCTAGTTTCTGAAGTTTCCAGAAAAGCAACCACTTTACATTTACTTCCATGCATTTGATACATCGTGCAGTGCTCCCTGCAGTATAAAACACATTGGAAGTCATCAGTGGAATATCTTTGCCTCTGGCCTGCTGGCTATATGAAATCACCTGAAGTTGGCTCTGCCTAATATGTAAATTATACCTGTATGTCCCTTATGTACTGGATATATCTTAATACAGACGATATATACAGTCATGTGACGATATTAGGACACTCCATGAAAATCTTACTCTTTTAACATATTTTAACATATGGATAATTGATCTTTGATTTAAAAAATATGGAGGAAATACAACTAAACAATTAAAATCTAAGAGGTTTTATAACCTTTTATATTTCTTTATGGGGCACCCCCATATTTATTACTATCTAAAATGTCTTAGAATCAGGCGCAGCACATTAATTGCAAATGTTGCAAAGATGCTGTCTTATTTAAACCTCAGACATTTGTTTGGTTTGCTCTTGATTGCTGAAATAACCATGGTGGGATCCAATGGATCTGAAAACAATTAGGAATCAGCCGTTCCACTATCCGGAAAATAATTAACAAGTGGAGAACATTTAAAACAATTGCCAACATGGCCAAGTCAAGATGTCCTATCAAGTTCAGCTCAAGAGCAAACTGAAAACTGTGTAAAGAAGTCTCCAACAATCCAAAAATGTCATCAAGGGACCTGCAGGTGACTCTTGCCCTAGCTAATGTAAAAGTGTAGCATCTACCATCAGAAAGAGACAAAACAAGTTTGAGTTTTTGGGAGATGTGCAGGGATATCAAATCTAGACAAGATACTTAGACAAAGACCAAAACTTCTGGAACAATGTGCTTTGGACAAAGTTGAAGTTCAAAAGTTGAAGATATTTGGGCACACTAACAGAAGACATGTTTTGCAATAACCAAACCCAGTATTTGAGCAGAAGAACCTCAAACCAACTGTGAAGCATGGAGATGTAAATGTCCTATTTTGGGGCTGCATTGCAGCAGCACCACCTGGAGAGCTCTCCATCATTGAAAACACTATGAATTCTTCACTGTAAAAGTCCAGAGACCAAGTCCAGATCTTAAACCTGTTGAGATGCTATGGTGTGAGTTGAGGCTGTACATGCAAAAAACATCACACAAAGAGAGACTGGTAAACGATTATATATCTAACAGGCTATTTCAGCTTATTTTGGAGGCATTACCAACTATTGGGGTATAGGGTGTTCAAACTTGTCTTCAATAGCAACTGACTAAATCAAACTTTAATTGTTTTTGCAAAGTTAATGCAATTATGACACATGTATCTATATATATTGTTTAAAACAAGATCAGAAATTAATATATCTAAATGTCTTAAGAAATAAATTATGGTGTGTGCTAATGTTTCATGATTTTTCATTGATTTGTGTCAAAATGATTGCATTTTTGCATTTGGGTGTACCAAAGGCTGCAGTTCTCATCAGGCTTATGATCAGAAAATTGCTGGAAACTGCAGAGCCATAGTTCCTACAAAAAGTCCTGTAGACTGGGATTTTTGCCATTGCTGGTAGACCCATATGACCATACTCTTCAAAAGTTATTTTTCCAGACATTGGACAAAGCATTCACTGCACTGGACCACCTGTTCTCAATCTCTGAATGCCATCACACACCACACAGGTATTTATAGACCAATCATCCTTGCACTACACCATCTACAGAAGACTGAACGTACTACCACCTTAAACATGCAAGCTGACTGTATGTTATGTACAGGCCCCTATAGACAAAGAACCTTTATAATAATACTATGGCCCATATATATTGCATATGATAGGTCTATATATTCATCTAAATGTATATATACTGCACCACTCACTGTAGTATAAAACACTCAGGAATTAGTGTGATATCTCCCTGTGGCCTGCCGGCTGTGTGAAATCACCTGAACTTGGCTCTGGCTAATATGTAAAGTGGGCTTGAGCTTAGAAAGAAGTGATGCGATTTTGCTTTTGCTTTGGAGGAGGCTTCTTAAAGTCCTAAAGTGCTTCCCTCACTCTCCTCCTCTTCTTCATCTTCCTCTTCCTCCTCCCTTTTCCCTCCACACTTTATAAACTGCATGCAATCTCCATTTCTAAATCCTTCTGATTTTATAACGACGGAGGTCAGTCTGTGTCTTCTAATAAGGGTCACAAAGGGCAGCAGGGTGGGTTGTGAGTGTGTGTGTGTGTGTGTGTGTGTGTGTGTGTGTGTGTGTGTGTGTGTGTGTGTGTGTGTGTGTGTGTGTGTGTGTCTGTGTTGGGGGCTGGGTGGTTTGTTTGGGCTCGGCATTTTGAAAAAAGAGCTTACGGTTTGAGCTGAAGAAGTGCAGGGAGCTAATGTGAAGATTTTGGACTTTTCTCTCAGACCCGGCCTGGCCTAAGCTCCGGCTACGGGGCTGTTTGCCAAGAGCCCGCTCTCACTGAGCTCAGATTAATACTCTCACACACTCCTGCAGACTGAGGACCTCTGTACTAGACACACACACATGCTTGTTCTTATACCTTGTTAGAACTGTTATATGTCATGTATACTTACTTACAATGCCGTGAATAAGCCTGTATGATTGTTAATAAGTGTTACATAACATTAAAATCACGTTCTTAATATTGTGAAGGTCCCCCTTATTACACCTCCAATAAACAGTTGTGACCCATTGTGTGCACTTAAACCCAAAAAGACCCAGATGCTGTCCAGAAGTGTGGTCTGCAATCTGTATTAATTATCCAGAACCTTTCATAGGAGACATACAATCAGCCAAACCACCTGCCTAATATTGTGTAGGTCCCTTTGTGCTGCCAAAACCCCTCTTACCTATCAAGGTATGGACTTCAGAAGACCTCTAAAGGTGTCTGGTGGTATGTGCTACAAAGTTGTTACAGTAGATCCTTTAAGTCTTGAAGACCTTTAAGTCTTGAAAACCTTGAAGACCAGAAGACCTGCAAAATGTTCTGTCAGAGTGGATCAGATTCTTATCTTTGCCCATTTTTCCTGATTTCAACACATCAAATTCAATGACTGACTGCTAGAACTGACTAATATATCCCATCGTAAAAGCAAAGTATACTTAAATTGTGCAATTATATACTTATTTTATGTTATATAGCAACCACACATTTGTACTAAACCACTACTAAAATACATTTAACTATACTGGTCATATGTTATTTTCTCCACATTACTAATAAAGTTTAAGTATATTAGTCTGAGCTGCCTGACTGAACACCAAACACAATAAAAGTGTACTTAAATTAATCTTGTTACATGACCACTCTGCTTATTAATCACATATATAGCATCTAAATATACAGTCCCAGGATGTAATAAGTATATGTATATAAAAAGCCAACAGCCAATTCAGTTTGGCACATTTACCACAAGCATTTTTGGGATGTGGGAGAAACCCAGAGTACCCAGAAGATGATACCTATGCAACACACACACACAAGTATTTTAATTTGTAATACAAAATATCATCACTGTCACCCAAAAACCTTCAAAATGGCAACTTTACCTGAGAAAGAAAAATAATCTTCAATGGAAATCAATATAAAAAGAATTTAGCCCCAGTTATTTCTGAACTTTTTTTGATTTTTGGCAATATGAAAAATATATAATTAATTTGGAATGAATGAATGAATGAATGAATGAATGAATGAATGAATGAATGTATTAATTATAGTTGTTCTTTTGTTTTTTGTTCTCAGACATCCTGTTGGGAATTGGTTATATATGTATATATCAGTATTATCCCTACTCAGGACTTTTATTCTGAAATTTGGACACTGCATGAGCAAAGAAAGAGCAAACAGTACAGTAGACCCTTTTCATACTGTATTAGAAGAGTGGAAGAAGACCAGTATACTTAGTATGTATTAAATGTACATTAGTATTTCAAATTGAAGTAGTCATTTAATGAAAATAGTGCAAAAACATAAGTACAGAACAGCACAATTTCAGTACAATTTATTTATTTATTTATTTTTTACAAGGGTCCAATCTTTGACAGGTGCCATTGGAGACAAATAATCAATTTTATTCATTTCACTTCAAATGCTTTCTAATGAAAACTTTTTAAAAAATGTTTTAAAAATCATGAGGATGCATGTCATAATGATGTGCCCCATATGTGTAATATATATGCATTTTGCAGTTTCCCTCTGGGATTAATAACGTATTTCTGATTCTGAAAACACACGTGAACACTTGATAATCCACACACTCTCTCTCTCTCTCTTATCTCCCGCTTTATCTGTACTGAGTGTAAACACTTTCTCAGTGTTACTGATAGTAGACTGATTTTTTGAAAAATAAAAATGTGAGTAAATATGTTTTTTTTTTGTGCAAAGCCTTAAACTGATTGCAAAAGAAGCTGTTTATACTGGAAAGTGTGGACATTAAGAAGCTGTTTGTATGCGGCTGAGATGAAGAGCTTAACTTTAAGATGGTGTTAAATTTGGTTTGTTTATCCATATATTATACACTGTTTTTGAGTCAAGAGTCTCTGTCTGTTATTATGGGCTTTCCTGACTAAATCAATCAACTGTTGATCCATAACAGGGATTAAACTCTCTTTGTTTTTTTACATTTTATCTTAAAGACAGCATTTAAACTGAATGGTAAGTTAAAATAATTCCTTCTTTACAATTAACATTTAATAAGTTTATGAGTTTAATTAGGGTTACAGTGTTACAGCAGCATAAAACAAAACAAATTACAACACAGACATTATTTAAAACTATAAAAATGTACAAAATTAATAAATTCACCTTACAAACAATATTATGGGTATAGAAATGTGTGCTTGAATAATGATTTACATGTGATATAATTTGCTTATTAACACAATACTATATTTGTAATGAATTAATTAAGAATTCATATATTCAATAGCCATTAGCAATGGAGCAAAACCTGTTATTATTGATCACATATTTGTTCTTTATAATCTGAGCACCTATACACCTATACATTTTTTTTCATATACCAACCCATTAACATTAAACGCCCACACACTTCCATACCCACTCATACCTCATACCATATCTATGCCTATCTATACCTACTGATACCATTAATACCAATCCATAACCTTCCATAACCAGTCATAGCCATCTATAACTTTCTGTGACAATCTCTACCCACTCCAACCATCTATACCCTTCCATACCAATGTAT
Organism: Acestrorhynchus altus; assembly: GCA_034509495.1. NCBI lineage: Eukaryota > Metazoa > Chordata > Actinopteri > Characiformes > Acestrorhynchidae > Acestrorhynchus > Acestrorhynchus altus. The sequence continues at coordinate 17,484,436 of CM067502.1, read as the reverse complement.
TCCCATCTATAACATCTGTACCCGCCCATGCCCATCATACAAATTTATAATAATTTATACCAACCCAGTCCCTTCCATACCCACATATACCCACCTCTACCCCTGCATACCATATATAACCCACCATACACATTTATACTCATTTATAACCACGCAGATCCTTCTATACCTACATATACCCATCTAAACCTCTCTATAACATCTATACTCATCTACACCCATCCATACCATCTATACCCACTCATACCCAGTATCTATACCCACGATACACAACTTCACTCATTTATACCCCCCCAGTCACTTCCATAACCACAAATACCATCTATACCCCTCCATAGCATCTATACCAATTCATCCCACCTATACCCATCCACAACATTTATACTTACCCATACCCACTATACACATCTATACTTCTTTATACCCAACCAGAACCTTCCATAGCCACATATACCCATCTATACCCCTCCATAGCTTCTATACCCATCTATATTCATTCAAATTTATCCATACTCATCTATGTTATCCATAAATATCTAAAACATTAATTTACAGTCAGGTCCATCACATTAATGGAACTGAAATGAAGATGTGATTGAAGTGTTGAGTTTCAGCTTTAATTCAAGCAGTTTATCAACAATATTGCATGAACTGTTTAAGAATTGCAGCTATTTTTACATGGCTGTACATCAGAAATAGTAAATGCATTATTTATTTTATTTATTTGTTATTTATTCATTTTTTACATCTCATTTAAGCTGAACATGTATGCTTGATTCATCTCCTTGGTGACATCTTCCAAATTCACTGAATTTTACAGAAAATGTGCCAGCGTCCAAATGCTTATGGAGCTGAACTTGTGGACCTGACTGTAGACCTTTCAAAAAAGTGCATTTTGGGGAACTCCTTAAGAGTTTAGACACAAATGAGGGGGAGAAGAAAAAGTGGTGTGGCCACAGTGTGCCGGTCTACTGCATTCTGGAGCCAGAGAACAAAAAGGCAATAATGGTGCCCCTCAGTAGAGGATTTAGTCTAGCTTTTCTGCATTGGCTTTACAGACTTCTCAAAGTGTCTTGCTAAGCCACATCCAAAAACTCCTTTACCCCCCCACCCCCTTCTACCCCTTCCATCCACCAAAGCAGCCTCCTCAAAAGTAGTTGGCAAAGAAACAGAATAACAAACATATTTGGAGCAAAAAGCAAGAGAAAGAGGATGAGTCGCTTTTATATTTTTTTTTAATTCAGCACGCTAAAAAGAGGCTGTCAAAACCCATTACCTAAGTGTCCTTTATCTTCCCATATGCTTTTGTTGCCTAATCAGCTTTGTATCTCTCTAAATCCAGGATTGGGATAAAAACAAATGGATCAGCCCAGCGTATAGAAGGGGAATGCGTTCTTTTCTTTTGCAGCAGCTGAAAAAAAGTGGGCTAGCATGGCTCTGTGGCCAGAGGAGAGAAATGCAGGCAGAAATAGGCCAGAAACTCGCCAGTGGAGCCGATCTTTTGGCCCTTCTCTCTCTCTCTCTCTCTCTCTCTCTCTCTCTCTCTCTCTCTCTCTCTCTCTGTCTCTTGCTCTCTCCCCCCTGATCCTCTTGGATTTTTCTTTCTCCTCTGCGTTCTCTTTCTTTTTTTTCTCCCTGGCAGAAAGGAGGATTGAGGTTTATACCCCTCTATCCACGGCGGCGGAGGGGAAGAGGACATTTGCAGGATCAAGGCCGGACTCGGGTGCACAAATCGTCTCACAATAGAACTATTATTCTTATCAGATTTGCAGAGGGACAGGGCAGCATTTTTTAAACCCTTAGAACTTTGGCGTTATTACTGTCTTCTTGTTATACAGTTTAAATGTAATTGAGTAATTGTGGGTTTTGATGCACAGTCACTTATGTAATAAAAAGTGCATTTAATTTTAGCTTTAGTGGTTCCCTTTTCTAAACTGATGTTGCTATTGGGGTTACTAGGGTGAAACTATTATATTGCTATCTAGTTGCTATAGTTTTTGATGTAGTTGATAAGGCATTTCAGGTGGTTACTAAGATGTTAGCATGTTAATAGTAAATGTTTCTTACTATTGTGAATAGTGATTTATTCTATTAATCAGTTCTTTTGTATTGTGTAGTGTAGTGCTGTATTCTGCTATGTAGTGTAGTGTTGGTTTTTGTTGTGTTGTGGAGTGTAGTGTAGTGTTGTTTAGTGTTATGTTGTATTGGGCTGTGCTGTGTAGCATTGTTTTGTGAAGTGTAGTGTTGTATTATGTAGTGTCCTGTTATGTAGCATTGTAGTGTGGTGTGTAGAGCTCCGTTGTGTTGTATAGCATTGTGTTATGTTGTGTACTGTAGTGTCGTGTAGTATTGTGTATAGGGTGTGACGTGACAGCCAATGACAAATTTCAGTTTTGTAAATTGAACTGATTCAATGGAAACTAGTTTTATTCTGACTGTTTATAGCATAACCAGAGTTCAACAGGCCCAAACCTAGCCTAGCACTGCTGCTGAAGATCAATGGAGGACAAATCACTGGCCAAACATCTCTCTCCTTCACACACACACACACACACACACACACACACACACATGCAGAGGCCTATAAACTCCCCATCCACACCCCCTTCTCCATCCACTAATCTATACCAGACAAATTAGCCTGGCAAACAGATTGGGGAGAGAAAAGATTTACTCTGTGCCGGCTAATTACATCAGCTCATTAAGAGTCTTTAAGAGGCTGTGATTAGAGATGTTTGTTCACACTCTGCGTGGTGTGTTTAATGACCGCCAGTTTATCACCAGGCTGCCTAAAGCAGAGCAGGACGGGCCTAATCAGCCTATTGGCCCATCAATATTTTAGAGGGCTGTGGGAGGCCTTATAGTGTCAAAAGAATCATGACTTTTAAAGGCTGTTTACAAAGTCCTAAATGCACTGTACACTGTGCTATAGAAGAATGACCACTTTTTTAGAAATGCCCACCTAGAAACTTCCCTATATACCCTGGGAAGAGTAGAGTAGAGAAGATCATTTCAGTAGATATTATTAGGATGGATAGACAGCAATCCCAAAGAATGTCTAGAGGACAATTATCTGTGCATCAGCAGCCTTTAACTGAACACCAGCAAGGGATGGGTTTCTGATAAAGTAAATAGGTGAGTGCAAAAAGTCTAAAGAAAGATAAGAGCCTTACTCACTGTGCATGCAGCCTAGACTGGAGGGGTTCAAACTTTGATTAACTCTCATTTAAGTAGCAATTCACAGATGCCAAACAAGCATGCAGCAGCTGATTAAATGAGCGTCAAAGATGGTGTCCCAAACCTCTATTCAGATGTATTCTTTATCCACCTCTGATTGTTGCTGAAACCAGCCAAAACTCTATAGTTCCTCTAAATGTCCTGTAGCATTCCGCAAATGTTGAGCTTTGTGACAGGATACAGTTAAGAATTTCGTTCCTATAACTTACATGAATTTGATGTATTTGCAACCAAGTGTGGACAGTGGTATAATGCACCACCCTTTTGACAAAGACTTGGGTACATTTTGCTGCAGGTTCTTTGGCAGTCATATGTAGATTTTGCTTTGCCTTTCTTACCAGCATATGAGCAGTTCTCTCAGAGACTTTTCTTCACTTGCATTGACATACCTAGGTGTAATACAGGACAGCCAATCAGAACAGATCTCTTTTACTCATATCAGTCTTAAAGGCACTATAATGAAAAGATGGGTTAATTTTGAAGGATAAAAAGAGGATAAAAATGTGACAGAGACACAATAAATTTTATAAGTGGATCTCAGGGCAGTACAAAATACCAAAAATACATATGTTACAAGATAACACAGTAGACAGACAGACACACACACACACACACACACACATACACATAGTTGAAGAGTGTATTCCAGTCTGAGCTAAAACACTGATGATAGTGTGGAACAGTTTGTGTTTCTGACTGATTCCAGTCTACCTGAGGTGTGTTTCACCCCCCCAACCAACACCTCACCCATCCACCTCGAGAAAAGGCGGCTCACTTGCAGCCCCGTTTTACCCACAACCCCCCTCTTCTGCCCTGCGGCATTGCGTTCCACAATGGAGAACAGAGCGGTTTGGGAAATGGAGGCCATTTATAACCCCCCCTCCAACTTGAGAGACAAAGCGAGACCCACCCCCCCATATCCCCCCATTCGCCTCCATGCTAATGCTAATGTCACACAATTACCTCTTAACCGCTCAGACAAACTGCGCACAGGGGAAAAGTGACATCCAATCAAAACTGTCACAGGTGATCGAGTCCAGTCATGAAGAGAGCAGGCCTGTCTCACACACACACATTCACAGCGCGTATGGGAATGCTAGCGGTCGAGGGGAGAGTGTGTGAAAGATTTGAAATGATAACAGGCCGTTAATATCCCACCAACACGCTCCTATCATCAGCCCTTAATGTCAATGCACAGGCAGGCCCTAAGACACCCAATGATAAATGACCAGACTTCTGAATCTCCCTCTATCTCTCTCTCACTCTCTCTCTCTCACTCTCTCTCTCTCTCTCTCTCTCTCTCAATCTCTCTCTTTTGCGTGCATGCTCTCGCTCTCTATCTCTCTTGCCTGACTCTCTCTGGGACTTGAGCTGGCAAGCATGGAAAATGGACTGCTCTCTGCTAATGATATTCAAAAATGATAGCGGAAGAGATTGAAAAAGCACTCCCCTCTGAACCATGCAGAATGTGTACCTACCAAAGCATTGCTTTTTCTTAATAGAGTTTAGGGGACACTGTCAAAAACTGAGGGCCGCACTCAATGTCAACTTATCTCCCTCCACCTTCAGCAGCTTCAGCCGCTTCAGCCGCACTGGTGATGGATTACATGCTCTTACAGTGCTTTTTCTGTGGCATCTGGTTCAAAAACAGACTCAAAAAATATGTAAGAAAAGCTAGAGCTGAAATGTTCTTAACTTGTAAATAATCATACTGAGCTAGTTCAGTGAGGAACACTTCATTCCAGAGAAACTTGTTCAAACAAATTGTTAAAACTGTTCACGGTGGTGGTGAATGGAAGCCAACATCTGAAGAGTTAAATGTCTGTAAAAGCTCCCACTCAGAACATTAATACATCTGATGATTAGGAATGCTTTGTTTTAGTCCGTTTGAGAGGAGTTTGGGTCTTGAAATTTCATATCATTAAAAGGGGAGGGATACATGCAGGGTTCTGGGTGTTTTTTGGCAATAAATAGTCCCTAAAGACAACTTCAGATTTGCCAAAATTGCCAATGTTCTGCCATCAATAACTATCCATATACACATCGGAAGATGCACGGGTTCACTGGTGGCTATAAATTGTAAATAATGTGTCTACAGTATATTTGGCCAATTCTTTACCACCACAGTAAATTAGATTTGCCATGTTTTCTGCAGTACCAGAGTCATCTTACAGCTCTGACGATCATCCTGAACTCATCTCACACCTCTAATGTAAAGCTTCATAGTGTCCTCCCCTTGAAATCTGTGAAGTTGCACAGGACAACCTGATTACAACTACTTATTTTTGTATTATTAAAAACATTGATCTGCATGTTTTGTGTGATATAACATGCTTATAAGTTCAACATAAGAGTTCAAAATATCACTTTTGGTTGTTTTCACTGTGGACCTCAAAGGTTAAAGGATTAATGTATTTTCCAGTTGTTGTTAAGTCAATAATTTGCAGATACAAGTTAGAATTGAGATGATTTGTAGTGAAACTTGACAACTTTTGAAAGTAATGTGTCATTTATTCTATAATCTGCTGCTCCTCTGAACAGTATTGATAGGTATAATAAACTATAATATAAAATAATTCTTATTTGTAATTTAAATAATACTTGCTTAGTTGCCCTAATTACAGATTACCTACCACACATTGTGTGAGAATCACACATTTATTAGCCTAAAGTTATTTTATTAAATTAATTATTCTGTTAAATTAAAAATGAATGAGTAAAATAAAATACAGTCAAAGCTAAATATAAAAACTGTGTGTTTATGTTTACAACATGTTGAAATTTCTATTCTTATTTCTTTTTAAGCAAATAAGAAGTCAAATAAAAATCTTCCTAATTTTTAATGCAGCAAGATCTTGTTCATGCATTAATCATGGGCGGTTCACAAACAATAAACAGCTGTTTGTATTGTGTCATTTTCTTTACATCTGTTTTAGAGTGAAATAATCTATGAAAAGAAAAAATCTATGGATTAAGATTTTATTACATTTCAGATCATGAGCTGCTCAGTGTATACTGCTGCAGTTTGAAACTGCACATAAAACCAATAATAAAACAGAGCTCATCTGTCATCTGTAAAAGCTCTGAATCAGAAATCAGAAATGGAGATCTGTGGATTATCTATCAGCCACTATTTCTCCCCACTGAGGGCAGACTGGTGTCTTGCCAGGTCTTCAGAGCTGCTCTGAGTGTGGAGTGTGTGTCTGTCAGAAGGCAATGGCTGTCAAATTACAATCACATTATAGCCCAGCATGGAGCCGCACGGCCAGAGAGATGAGCTCCAACACAAATGCGGGGGACCCTGACAGATCTACTGATTATCAAACACTCCCAATCTGTAATTTAACTTCATAGCTCAACTGGATAAAGTGTGTGTGTGTGTGTGTGTGTGTGTGTGTGTGTGTGTGTGTGTGTGTGTGTGTGTGTGTGTGTGTGTGTAAATTCAGAACCCTATGTATATACTTATATACCATATGTATATATTTAATTAATATACTTATATATATATATATATATATATATATATATATATATATATATATATGTATATTAATTAAATATATACATATGGTATATAAGTATATACATAGGGTTCTGAATTTACACACACACACACACACACACACACACACACACACACACACACACACACACACACACACACACACACATATACTCACTATTTTGTGGTACACTAAAACCACATACATATTATTATTATTATTAATATCATTATTAATAATAATAATAATAATAATAGCATTAATAATTATTATTAATATTAATATCATTATTAATAATACACACACAATAGCATTAATATGTGTTGTCTTTATAATATTATTATTATTATTATTATTATTATTATTATTATTATTATTATTGGACATAAAATAATCTTTAATCATAAAGAGTCTTAATCAATCATGACGCAGAGGGGTGAGGCTGATCACAGAAGTGTGAAGGAGCCCTCGGCCTGTCAGCGCTGGCCTCACACACACATACACTGCTTTACACACTCCAGCAGCTGTCACACTCTTAATTGCCTGCATGACCCCATCCTCCTCCCTGACAGCCTGCTAATTACCCTGTGTGTGTGAGACTGAGCGCAGCTGTATGCCAAAAGCTCTCAACACTCGACAGAACACAAGACCCTTGAGCATTATTGTTATGGATGATATTATTATTATTATTATTATTATTATTATTAATAATAATAATAATAATAATAATAATAATAATAATAATAATAATTGAAAATAAATTTAAAGGACACATTAAATTAAAAGCCATATGTGTGTCCTCAGGTTCTTTAAAATATAAGTTTCAGTTTTATTTTATTTTTTTTTCATGAAAACAATGAGACTCATTGTTTAATAAGGCCTTTAGGCTTCACATCTAGAGATACTAGTTAAGCGAACTTAAATAGTAAAATACTATTTTGAAAAATACTATTTATTTATCAAACTGTTTATTTGTTGTCAACATTTTGGAAAAAATATATAATGAGCTATATTGTATATTTCATTCATTTCCAACATAAACAACAATGGCCAGTTAGCAAAACACCATCTTACAGTAATGCTAACTGAATGCAAATGAGCAATGCAAAGTGAAGTTATTATGTACAGAAGGAGAAATATATTCTGGATTACATATAGAAAAAAGGTATGAAGCACAGAAAAAAATAAGGTTTGCACTCTAGCAAGCATGACCTCCCTGGAATGATGCCAGATGGTTGGTATTAGCGAAGTATATATACATATATACATATACATATATATATATACATACATATCTCCAATCTCAAATCTCAGATCTCAGCTCTGAGCTCTCAGGTCTATATATACACATCAGCTCTCAGATTACAGCTCTTAGATCTCACCTCTCAGATCTCAGCTCATAGCTCTATCTCTCTCTCTCTCTCTCTCTCTATATATATATATATATATATATATATATATATATATATATATATACACACCAGCTCTCAGATTTCAGCTCTTAGATCTCAGATTTCAGCTCTTAGATCTCAGGTTTCAGCTCTTACATCTCATATCTCAGCGCTCAGCACTCAGCTCTCAGTGCTCATATCTCAGCTCTCAGCTCTCATATATTAGCTCTTAGAGCCCAGCTCTCAGCTCTCAGATCACAGATCTCAGATCTATATATATATACATCAGCTCTCAGATTTCAGCTGTTAGATCTCAGCTCTCAGCTCATAGCTTTCAGATTTCAGCTCTTAGATCTCAGATTTCAGCTGTTAGATCTCAGATTTAATCTCTTAGATCTCACCTCAGATTTCATCTCTTAGATCTCAGATCTCAGATTTCAACACTCAGATCTCAGATTTCAGCTCTCAGATCTCAGATTTCAGCTCTCAGATCTCAGATCTCAGGTTTCAGCTCTTAGATCTCAGCTCTAAGACCTCAGATCTCAGCACTCAGATCTCAGATCTACAATCTCAGATCTCAGCTCTATGATCTCACATCTCAGCTCTCAGTGCTCAGATCTCAGCGCTCAGATCTCAGATCTTACCTCTCAGATCTCAGATCTCAGCTCTCAGCTCTCAACTCTTAGATCTCAGCTCTCAGATATCAGATCTCAGCGCTCAGATCTCAGATCTTAGCTCTCAGCGCTCAGATCTCAGCTCTCAGCACTCAGATCTCAGTGCTCAGATCTCAGCTCTTAGATCTCAAATCTCACCGGTCACCTCTCACATCTCAGCTCTCAGCACTCAGATCTCAGATCTCAGTGCTCAGATCTCAGATCTCAGATCTTAGCTCTCAGTGCTCAGATCTCAGATCTCAGTTCTCAGATCTCAGCTCTCTGATCTCAGATATCAGCTCTCAGCGTTTAGATCTCAGCTCTCAGATCTCAGCTCTCAACTCTTACTCTCAGCTCTCAGCTCTCAGATCTCAGCTCTGAGATCTCAGATATCAGCTCTCAGCGTTCAGATCTCAGCTCTCAGATCTCAGCTCTCAACTCTTAGCTCTCAACTCTCAGATCTCAGCTCTCAGATATCAGATCTCAGCAGTCAGATCTCAGTGCTCAGATCTCAGATCTTAGCTCTCAGCTCTCAGCTCTCAGCTCTGAGTAGTCTGATCTCAGCACTCTGATCTCAGATCTCAGCTCTCAACACTCAGATCTCACCTTTAATATCTCAGCTCTTAGATCTCAGATCGCAGCATGTTTGAAAAATGCAGGTAAGGCCTCTGGATGAGTTCATGGAGGTGGGGTTTAGTGAGCAGCCAGCAAGGTGGAAAGCAGCCAATCAGAGGCTTTTCTGCTTCAAACAAGAAGAATAAGTGTACACTTTAAGAAAGACATAATTTAGGCACAATTTCTGTTTACTATTAATGTAACATATTGTATACATTATTAATTTTATCATGGACAGCAAAGGTTAGCAAAATAAAAAGCTATCAATGCAATTTAATGTTAAATAAAAAACTCAACAAACTGCAAAGTTATCATATACAGAATCACATATTCATCTGTTCATATACTAAAATAGTATACACTCGTCATCTAAATTAATTAATTAATTAAAAAACTGTAGTAAAATGTGTCACTTTATTTTAATGTATTTATTTATTATGAATGTATTGAATATAGAATATGTGAGTTTTCCCCTTTTTTATTGAAATTTACGTCGATCTATTTTCCATGATGTGATACCAAACCTGACAGTTTTAAAGTGGTTTCAGAAAGAGCTTCAATCCTCACAGAAATTGTATTCAGCACAATCCATTCACACCAGTGAGAGCCTTTATTCTTAAAGAGTTCTCACTGAAGAACTGGGGTTCCCTAAAGAACCGTTACCTTCATGTAAGACTAAGCCTCCTTAAGTGCTCCAGACTGCAGCGTTCCAGGTTACTTTCCTTCTCCGCCAACAAGAGAGAAAACAATTAAAGTCAATGAGAGAAGTTCTCCCTAAAAAGGCCATGCAAATGACATGCTAATGGTATGCTAATGAGGGCGGTGGGGGACGAGCGGGGGGTAAAGTTTGGTTAGAGAGCGGAGCTGCGCGGAGAGCGGGCGATGGCTGGGTGAGCAGTGAGCACGCCTGCTGCCCTGCTGAGTGGCAAAATGTTTCGTTAGCGAGGGAGGGAGGGAGAGAGGGAGGGAGGGAGAAAGAAAGAGAGGAATAGAAAGAGTGAGTGGATGCCCTCTGGGCTAATGAATACTGATTGATTCCCAAATTAAATTTCACAACTCTCTCTCTCTCTCTCTCTCTCTCTCTCTCTCTCTCTCTCTCTCTCTCTCTCTCTCTGTGTGTGTGTGTGTGTGTGTTTCTCATCGTATGCAAATTCCTTTTTCTCACACACACAGATTTTATCTATAACTTCTCATATTTGTATTATTTTACTACATAAACACAACAAACTGTAAAGTGTAGTTTTTGTAAAGCAAAAAACACCAGTTAAAACAAAAGAACAAGAACATTTTAGGAGAAGCCAGTTAACTCAATGACGTAACAGGATTTGTTACAGATTAGGCATGCCTTGACCTTTACGTCCGGCTGCATGCAGACGCTATAAAAGCAGTTTCAGCAGCGGTTCAGGGGTACCTTAATAGGACGTGTGAACCAGGGCTGTGCATGGGTCCATACCCTGGACACAGGACACGTATCATTACAGGGGTTATGATAGAAGATATGGTGAGGCTTACTGTCAGACAATTAACTATCACAGTATAAAAACACCATCTTATACATAAATTCAGACTACCATACTGCCATCTAGAGCTTGGGGTTTAAACACAGCACAAAATGAAACACCACCAGTCTTTTTATGTGAATTGTTCTTAAACAACAATTATAGTGTTTTTGATATTGGCCACTTGTTCAGTTCCTCTCACCCCTTGACCAATCAGTTGATTTAGAAAGCAACGGGAGCTAGGCGTTTCTCCAAAGTGGCTGAAATTGTGAAACTTTTTGGACCACTCTTGATGGGTACCACTACACTAGCAGTGTTAATATGATCTTTAATGAAGACCCAGCTGTGGAGCTGTTGTAAAGTAACAGCCTTTCAGCCTGACACAAGACTGACAATAAAAGGAAGCTAGAAAAGTCCATTAGCAATTCTAATAAGTGTAACAAATTAATTCATTCATTATGAATTAAACATTACAAAGTAAACATTACAAAGTAAAAATTCCAAAGTAAACATTACAAAGTAAACATTACATTACAAAGTAAACATGAAGTAAATATTACAAAGTAAACATTACTTTGCAAAGTAAACATTACAAAGTAAACATGAAGTAAACATTACATAACAAAGTAAAAATTACATTACAAAGTAAACATTACAAAGTAAACAAAAACCTGATTCTGGTTAACTCATGGTTAACAATAAAAGTAGGGCCATAATCCAAACTGGTTACTAGTTTTATTGACCAGAAACTGTTTTTCATCCAAGCTAAATCAAGGCCTTCTGTGCATCAAAGGTGGCCTGAGCGCTAATTAGCAGTTTTATTCAGTTTCAACTGAATAAGAATCAGCAACCCTGATAGTAAGATGTTAGCAGACCACTGCTGGCAAAGCTGGCGGTTTTCTGTCATTTTGCTCAGCATTTTCTGTTTGGCTCATCAGTTGTCAAACAGAGTATTGAACAAAACAACAAATTTCATTTTCCACTTACAGTCCCATTTACATGTTGTTCTTAATTTCTTCCTCTTGTTTCATTTATAAATTACTTTAGTAAATACTTTCAAATGCAAAATTGTCTACTAAATTATTTTTACCCTGAGTTGTTTGTAATATGTATCTTAGATTATTTTCTAAAATAAAAGTCTCTTGTACAATCTCTAGTTAAAGCCTCTAGTTCAAATCTAATTAGATTTTGTGTGCATTTAATTAACCAATATATATTAGAAAGAAAACTGTTGTTCCTTATCCTGATAACACAATGCTACCAATACAGGAATGTTAACAAGGCCTAGTTATCAAAAAATAGTAAGGGGCAGTTAGCATGACCTGGCAACATGCTTTCTGGTTGCTAATTATCCATGCTAATAATAAGACACAATGATCAGGGATGATCTAATTCTCAGTTCTGTCTAACACCACTTTTCACCAATCAAAGCCAGGGTTGGTTAGCAGGGCTTTGGCATGATGCTTGCTGAGTGATAATTAGCTGAGCTAGTTATTGGGGTAAACAATGACTGTATTGGGGTCTATATGTGGATTGGTCTTTTACAGTTCTTTCTGTTCACCTGAATGGATATTAGAGTCCAAACAGAGGCGTTTGAGGGAAAAGGAAGCGAGAGACACCTCATCAAGCTGTCACTTCATTCCACACTTACAAATGACAGACTGGGACCTGGCGTGAGTTGTCTGGGGCACTAATGTTGCCACTCTGTCTTGTGGCCTGACAAATTGGAAAGCCACCCCCACCCACAAACCCCCCAATACACACACACACAACCTCGTTTCCACTACTGGTTTCATTTCAATCTCAGAAGCCCTCAGAAGGGGCTGTGGAAGCGTTTGTTTATGTGGGTGCAGACGGGCGTTCATCATTAGCCGGCTGAGAAACAAATGCACAAAGGTGTAAGAGGACCTCATCACACACAAAAACAATTGCTCCTTCCATTGCAATATCGGCTTGTGTGTGTGTGTGTGTGTGTGTGTGTGTGTGTGTGTGTGTGTGTGTGTGTGTGTGTGTGTGTGTGTGTGTCTGTGTGCTTTTTTAAACAAAATATTAATGATCTTTCATTTGTGTCTCATCACCAGGCGAGCGAGGAGCGAGATTGCATTCTATTTGGTGAAAGCCTGAGAAAGCGCAGAACGGTAATGGGTAATATGTGTAGAGAGCAGGAGAACGAGGTGAGGGCCGTGAGGCTTGGGTGAGGAACGAAAACTCACACACACACACACACACATCCACACACACACACACACACAGGAGGAGAGGAATATTCCCCCGGAGAACGCAGGGCAGGAGAGACCGGCTGAGGTGAAAAAAAGAGGAGATTGGAAATTGAAATTTATGACATTGAGAGCGTCGCTGACAGAGACGGCCCTGCTCTCACTCTCTCTCTCCTTTTTTTTAAAGGGAGAAAATCGCACGAGGCAACCTTGCAATGAGGGCAGATCACACTAAAATAGGCTAGAGAGAGAGGGAGAGAAGAAGATGAAAAAGCAGGAGAAGAAAGAAAGAAAGTTAGAGAAACAAAGAGAAGGAGAGAGGTGAAAGCGAGAAGGATACAAAAATGTTACAAAACTGAACAAGTGATGAAGAGAAAGAAAGAAGAGAGAAACAAAGAGAAAGGAGGTGAATGGCAGAGTGAGCGACAGAGTAGAAATATGCACAGAGAGATGGAAAAGGAGAGAAGGAAAGGAAAGCAACAGGGGGAGAGAGGTAGGAGAAAGAAGAGAAAGTAAGAGCAAGAATAACAGAGAGAGATAAAGGAAAAACAACAAAAATGAGAAAGAGGAGATGATGAATGAGGTTAGAAAAGAGAATAGGGAGAACAAATTAGTAATGATAAGAGAAAGACAAGACAAAAGCTTGAGAGACTGATAATGAAAATGGATGAAAGGAAGAGTGGCATAGAGAGAGATGAGGGAAGAGGGAGAACGGGAAAGAAAGTAATAGGTAAATAGAAGGGAAAGAAAGGAGAAAAGGATAAGGAGTGAAAAAGAAAAGAAGAGAATGAGAAGAAAGTGAAAAAAGTCAGAGAGATAGAAAGAGAAAGAGCAGATATGGAGAGGTGGGGGATGAGAGAAAGAGAGGGAGGGAAAGGAAAGAATGAGAAAAAAAGAGTAAAGAAAGAATGAAAAGAAAGAGAGAAAGAAGGGGGAAATAAGCAACAGAAAAGAGAAAAGTAAAAAACAGAATTTGAAAAAAGAAGACACTGAAAAAAGAGTGAGAGTGGCACAGAGAGAGAAAGAGAGAGCAGAGGTGGGGATAGAGAGAAAGAAAGTAAGCAAAATGAGGGGGAAAGAAAGATAGAATGGAAAGAAGAGTAGATAGAACTGAAGAAAGAGAAAGATGGAGAGACAGAAAAGGAAGAGGAGTGATGGGGTGGTGGTTGGGGTGGAGGGGGGTAGTAGAGAGACTGAAGGAGGACATTAGTGAGTAGATGATGTTGTCAGTGACTGATGTAAATCGGCGAGCGCTACATAGTCAACAGACACAGCCGGCTGGCCGCGCTGGCACTGACAAATGGAATATTTTCGGGGGACTTAATCAGAGGAAAATGGGGTTTCATCTACACGCCTCCGCGCTCCGCTGCCCTCAACCAGAGGAGTGATTGCCTGTCTTTCTCACAGTCTCCCTCCATCCTCGTCCCTCCCTAACTCTCTCTCTCTCTCTCTCTCTCTATCCATCACCACGGTGCACTGGTAAGGTCACATGAAGACCATGTAGCTGATTTGTCCCAGGGTTACACAGCAAAGGATGAACACACACACACACATACACATGCTTGAGTCCACATGTCAGCACTGATGGACATTGTTATCTCAGATGATAGAACACGGATGTCTCACACTTCTCAGAAAGGAGAACACACTACACCCTTAACCCTTTAAGTTCCTGAGATTATCATTCAGTAACTACATGGAAAACAAATTAAAATGATTGTTATTTATTATTAAGTTAGTAAGAGGAGGGCCAGGCTGGAATTTGCCAAAAGAGACTCAGAAATTGTGGGACAAATTTTTATGGACTGATGAGACAAAGATAAACCTTTACCAATGTGATGGAAAGGATCTGCTCATGATCCCAAACATGCAAGCTTATCTGTGAAACACAGTGGGGGTAGTGTCATGGCTTGGGCTTGCATGGTTTCTTCTGGGACTGGCTCATTAATCTTCATTGATGATGTCACTCTTGATGGCAGAAGTACAGTGAACTCAGACGTCTACAGAAACATGTTGTCTGTCAATTTTAAGAAAGATGCAACCACACTGATGAGGAAATCCTTCATCACGCAGCAAGATAATGACCAAAAACACATTACCAAGTTGATCAGGTGCAAGAAATGGAAGGTTTAAGACTGGCCTACTAAATATCCAGACTCAAGCCCTATATTGCTGCGTTTTACCTGCTAAAGAGGAGACTGAGGGTGAGAAACCCCCAAAACAAACACCACCTGAATGACACTACAGTGAAAAGCCTGGGGGAAAAAAACAGAAGGAGAAGTTTGCAACTAAATATAGTCTTGATTATTTTAATCCATTTATCTGTTCCAATACTTTTGCTCAGAAGAAAAGTGTGGGTTCAAATAAAAGATGCTGTCTTCTGAACTGTGTAACAAATCCAGATGAAAATTCCTGGAACTAAAAGCTAAAATATTGAGATTTTGTCTCATATTAACATTTTAATGTCAAACCCAAATGTTTTCAGTCTACAGCAAAAGACAGGAAATGGCCTCTCTGTTCCAATACTTTTGGAGGAGAGTGTAGCATATTCATGGAAATGGGTGTTAGTTAACCATAGAAAAGTGTGTGATGTAACCAAATCAATGGGTGTAGCATAACCGTGGAAAGGGTTGTAATATGATGGTAGAAAAGAATGTGTTGTAACATTGAAAATAGGTGTAGAATACTGATGAAAATTGATGTAGTATAACCATAGTAAAGTGTGCAGTCTAACAAAGATAATGAGTATTGCATACCCAGCTAAATGGGTATCCATGGAAATGGGTGTAGTGTAACTTTATGAAACTGTGTGATGTAACCATGGAGACTGGTGTACTATATCCAAGGAAATGGGGGCAATGTAAGCATGGAAATATATGTGGTGTAATCATGTAAATGGGTGTAGTATGTCCATGTAAATGGGTGTAGTATGTCTGTAGAAAGTGAGAAATATAACAATATAAACATGCGTGGTATATCTGTGTAAATGAGTGTAATATGTCCATGGAAATTGGGTAATGTAACCATAGAAATGTGTGTAATGTAACCTTATAAAAAGGTGTGGCATAACTATGTAAAATATGATGAAGTCGTAGCGGGTCAAGGCGCTACCACTACGATCCTGGGGTCGCTGGTTCGAATCCAGGTTCATGCTGCTCACCATCGGCAACCAGAGGGAGAGAAATTGGCTTCCTCTCCCTCGGGGGGTGGGTAGATGGTGTTCTTACCCCCTTTTCATAAGTGCGCTGCTAGTCGACGCAGGCATCTGCCGTCCATTGTGTCAGATCCGGGGATCCAGCGATCTCCTCCAAGCGCGATGGCTGCCCGGCAACAATACAAATGGCGGCAGTTCAAAAAGAGGCGGTAGGCTATAATCACATGACTCGGAGGAAACGTGGACGATTTCTCCCTCCTAGCGTCGACAGCAAGGCATGTAATGTGGGAGACTACTTAAGGGGATGGGTAATTAGCATGTCTAAATTAGTAGGGGTGAAAAATTGGAAAAAAAAAAATCAACTGTTAACACTAAATTGTTTTCATAGACGATACATTGGATTTCACTGGAGCTAAGGTAGACACTTCTTTAAAAATAGTCGAGACAGGTGCTACTAACCATATTTAGTTATGCGAATGTACTTACAGTATCAGAAAACAATAATAATTGTTTTGTTGGAGATTACGAATACCTCCACATCGTTTGGGGAGGGTGTGTGATGATGTAGGTGATATACGATGCCTAGCTCATCACTCACTGTTGGACACTAGCTTCTATTGCTTGTAGCTACAGAGGCTTTATAGATCCAGTGCACAACTAAAGGACCAAACTTTAGACACATCTAAACACATCTCACTTTCATTCTCAAAAACTGGAGGGTCCCTTGAGTGAATCTGTGTCAAACCAATATCCTGGCTAAGAATTACTGCATCCGGCTGACGCTCACTCCACTTATACCCTTAATCACAATTTATGGCCAGTATCTGCAGACATTTTAAAGGAGGAGTTGTGGGTCACTGTGTGTAGTCAGAGGATAAGGAGTCACCTCTATCAGGCTTTTCCACTAAGTTTATTTTTCCACAGGCCAGTTTGGACCCTGAGGGATTTGATCGGCTGAGATAGGGAGATGAAATTCAGGTGATGTGGAGTATAAGTATTTTCATATCGGCTATATATTTAGCTCTTATACAGATGTGCACTATATGACACGCATTGAGGGTCTCACATACAATCATGTACAGGATAAGAGTTTTGAACCCCCACCCACATACACGCACACACACACACACACACACACACACACACATTGAGTATGTTTAGCGGTGCACTGGGCCCAGGACTCTAAGCCGCAGGTGACCACCGAGCGCTGGATAAACACTAATAAATCTTCCTGTACAGGCAGGCAATCAGTCATCTATCAAAACTCAGAGAGAGACCAAGTGAGGAGAGGGAGGGGGTATAAAGAGTTTAGAATATAAAATGTGTGTGTGTGCGCACACACGTGTGTGTATATATTTAGCACTTAATGGGGACCAAATCCCCTCAGGATGATGAAAACATGAACATTGAGACTGTGAGGACATTTGGTTGCTCTGCACCTATTAGAAAAGGTCAAAAAGGCAGAAGAAGATCTTTTGGTTGTTGAGCTTAAAGTAAAGTGGAATTCCAATCAGTTTTCCAAACTTAATCATAAAAGATAATTCAGTTGTTGAAAAGTAAGTAATGTCCTTCAGAGTGAGGGATTGATATTTAATATTTTTTCTGCAATTTATTTAAAATGTAATTCATGATGCACTCACGATTTACCACATTCTTGCTCAGACTGGCTTTGCTCTCGTACTAAACTGTGTGCTCTCTTAGATATTACCTGCTCAAGTACAATCAGTGTGTTCTTACATCATGAAAGCATGTGCAGGTGTACAAATTTCTCCTGCTCACTTGCGGGCCATTCCGTGTTCTCACACTCGGATTTTGCTGTTGTTGCTTTCTCTGCCTTGATCATAAAATTTCCCAAAGACTTATTTCCTTCAGTGTTGCCATGTTTACATTATGTAAATCCAGGAGTTTTTTATTCAGTATTCTTTGATCTGCCTCTAGTGGAAACCATCAGCAACACGTTGCACAATGTCATGTGTTAACAGGTTCATGATGCAGCCGGTTGCCTACGCAAATGCACTGGCCAAAGACCAAGTATATTTGTAGTCTTAGGCCAAAATCTTGTCAGAACTATGGAAAACCAGTGTCTCGGGCATCAGCGTATTCATTACCATTTTGTGTAATAACTTACTGCAAGGGAGTTTATAACTTAGTGTTAAACTGGTTCCATTCACCAACACTATAAACAACTTGCTCAGTTTCTGTAGAATGAGGTGAAGGATTCTGAATGACTTCGGTCAAAACTTAACCATTTCATTATTTAATTGAAAATATACATTTTGAAAACAAAAAAAGATTCCTCTTTAAAGGAAAACAACAGTGGATTTACACAAAAATGTAGCAAAAACACACTTTGGTTGTGTGTAAATTTACTCTGAAAGAATGTCTGCTTGCCAGTGAATGTATTCTTGTTTCTTAGCATTTCATGTAAAATGACTACTCGTGATTATGTCACAATGAAATGTTGCTTTTGAAGATTAGAGGTGGGTTAAGTAGTGTTTGGTTTAGTCACTTCTTGGCATGGAACTACAGACACATACACACTGAGACACATTGTATTTGTTAAAAGAAGCACTTTTTAATAGGTACTTCTTCACACAACAGCTATATATGTCTTCTCTGCCTCATTTAGCCACTGGTATGTTGTGATGAGTATATTATTATTTAATTATAACTGAATTTACAATCAATGTATTTTTCCTGGATTCATTCTAAATGTCTTAAATTTGACTTAACTGTTCAAATTTGTGTTAAAATGTGCAACATAAATAGAATTCACTGCTTTTAATATTATTACATATTATTATCATATAACAAAAACCTTTGAATTTAATTTATTAGATCATTTAAATTGAGACACTTCAGGTGAAGAGGGTAATGATTTAAAACAACAGAAATCACTATGAGGTGAGAACTGAATTTACATACATATTTTCATATGCAAATGAGACAATATATAATATGCATACATCACACATGCACCATTTCTAAAAAAAAATGAATAAATTATGATCTATCTGTATTTTTAACTCTAACTTTAGCATAAAATCTAAAAACAACCCAGCTCCTTCTGTAATCCTCTAGAAAGTGTGGGAACTAACATCAGAGTTTACATATGTAGGTATTCTAGATATTGAATTTTCTTTTTTCATTTAACATCAAATCTGTTTTATATTTATATATATTATATATATTTTAAGAATCAACATCACAACTGTATGTGTATTATTGTACTATTTTGATATAAAATTTCTAGTCTAAATGGTTCATATTTTTCAGTTTGAAATTAGTGTCAAACAGATTATTCATATGTTGACATGTATTTTTTAAAGTAATTGTCTTTGTCTTACACCTGTGCTTATATCCATCACTTTTTCTAGAAGAAGTGAAAATGTCATAGTAATCTTGCAAATATCTGGACACGAGAAACATTAGATATTAACTAGATCTAGATTTAACATGATTTCAGGTGAACATCTGGGCATCTCGGGTCAAAAGACATATTGATGGTTGATTCTGTAAGTGTAAATAAACAACACGTTTGAGCACAAAACAATTCCAAAGGATATATTCATTCTAGGGCTCAGAGATATGGACAAAAATCCTATCATGGTATATTTTAGCTGAATGGCAATATATCATGTGAAAAATACAATGTAAAAATTAGGACACCCCATAAAATCCTTCTTCCATCTTTTTTCCCTTTATTTAAACATTAAAATTTGATGTTCATTTCTTCTTTATACAAGGGTTAGGGTTATGCCCCCTGGGAAGGAGCAGAGTAGGAGGAGGAGCTGAGAGGAGTGGGTAGAACGGAGTGAAGGAGCTGAAAAAAAGGTTTCCACAAGATTGAAACAGAACATTATTTAAAACTTTAGAACTCGATTTAAACAATATTGCCTCAGACCATCTTGCTCTGTTTATATCCTGATATCGATATCATCCAGTCCTAATTCAGAAAGAGCTTATCCAAAAAAAAATCTTTAAAAGCTTATAAAAATATCCTCTTTTGTTGGTTCTATTGTTCTTTTTATCTCTACTGTTGAGGGAAGGATTTCTAATAGATTTTGGAGCATTGCTGTGAGGATTTGATAGCATTCAGCAATCAAGTGTTAGTGAGGTCGAGATGTTGGGTTGATGGATGATCACCACCCCACCCCACATCATTCCCAACTCCCTAATTCATCCCAAAAGGATCATTCGGCATCATTCAAGAAAACACAGTTCCATTGTTGCACAGCTCAAAGTTTACACCCCTCTAGCCCGTGCCTGACATGAGAGAGAGAGTCCTCTTTTGATCATCTGTGTCACCAGTTAGTGACACAAATTAGCAGCGGAATGCATTGATTTGAATGGGGGTCCACAAACATTTGGACATATAGTGTGTGTGTGTGTGTGTGTGTGTGTGTGTGTGTGTTTTGTCCTATAAAGTTACCATACCAGAGAGAAACAAAGAGAGAGAAGGTTTTGCCTTGAAAATAATCCTTGAAATGATACTGGAATGTACTGTATGCATCTCACAGAGTATTTCTGTAATCAAAAGGACATTCAATAGGATCTGGGGCTTTAGTTTGTCCTTCTAGCCGCCACAGCCGCAGTGCTGGCAGTAAGCGCTAAAAGCCCCTGATGCCATCTAGTCCTCTCATGATGAATGTGGCAATCTCCCAGCCCTTTGCCTTGTCCAACTCATTTGTTACGACCTGACGTGCTTGCTGCTTTCTGCTCCGCTGTTGCCAATGGGGACTGCTAGCTAAGTAGGATGATAACTTTTTAGCAGACTCGGCCGTCGAGAGGCTGCCAGTCAGTTCAGCAAAGTTGATTTGGTTTTTCCTTTTTCATCTACCCAGATACAAGTGTGTGCCTCTATTGTTTCTGTACTACCACGAAGAATGTCAAAGGACCAATCCGTTTTTAAGCTAAATGATGCAAAGTAATTCTAATGCAAAACTTTATTTTATTATATATTTACTTTAGTTTATTAGTCAAGCCAATGTGGGCTCGAGATAAATGTGGGTGCAGTCGATCCCTTTACCTGCTAAAAATGAACCTTTCCTTCCACCCCATACGCAAACGTCACTGAAACCAAGCCTATTAAGTAAAGGAAGCCTCGTTTTGCCAACTAGTTACCTAGCTTCACTGTTGACCCAACACACAAGTATGAATCATGCCCCTGTACGACAGCGAAATTTGTCACTTTTTTCCAGCAGATCAATGATAATTACCTCCCTGACACGCGTACGGTTATTACTTTACAGGATCAAGGACAGAGGGGAGGGAGGGCTAGGGGCGATAGGCACTGCCTGATCGATACGCGCTGAAATATGGCTGAACAAACCCCTAGGCCTAGCCTCTGTGGCTCAACAAGCCATTACAGGCTCCACTTCCACAGCTTAGCACTGGATCTGCTCACTAAGTCCAGCTCAGAGTCCATCTGCCTGCTCCCTCTGAGAACCTCACAACTGCCGAACTCACTAGAACCCATGAGTACAATTGAATGAGCTCACAGTGTGCTTCGTTAGAACATTTTACATGTGCTTACTGTGTTGTATTTCCACTCCTGGCCACTTTATTTAAAATCCATGTGTTCTGATACCTTGTGAGTCACTCTATCAGAAACTCTGCCTTGTGTTTCTACCCACTGACCACTTTATTAAAATCCCCATGCATCTGATTCCTCACTGGCCACTTTATGAAAACTCCCACATTCTGATTCCTCACTGGCCCCTTTATTAGAAACCCCATACCTTCTGATTCATCATTGGCCACTTTATTAGAAATACCTACCTTATGATTTCTCATTGGGCAATTTTTTACAAACTCCTACCTGGTGCTGCTACTCACTGGCCACTTTATTAGACACACCTACCTTGTACTACTTTATTGGCCACTTTAGTTGAAACTAGAGGACCAGAGAAAGGCTATCACAAACAGCGCATCAATGGATGGGCTTCAGTCTCATAGCAAGATGGAGCCACAACAGAGGGGTTTCCAATAAAGTGGCCTCTGAGCATTACATATACTTTGCAATTATATGATCTTTTCACTGCTAAGAGTGCACAAACCTACCCAAAGCATTTAAAAACTCTGATATAAACTCTGAGTGGCCTGATGCCAGTTTGTGGTATCTCCTTTCGTCTCACTGCTTTTTAAGATCTTCTGGGTTACATGTGCCAGCTGTGTTTTTAAGCGCTTTTAAAAGTCGGGGATGAGAGACTCGTTCTATTTAAGGCTATTAAGGTTTTCCATTGAAATCTTCAAGGCTTAAAGGCACCGAGCTTTGTGATTTCCTTTGTGCTTTCCACAGATGGTTAGTCAATGATACTGCTGAGAGCACAGCAGATCGACATCACTATCCTGGCCTGACCTTCTTAAGTGTCATTTCGTGAAAGTCCGCAAACGATATGTACATGCGTGCCTTGATTTAAGGTCCAAGTGAACTGCGGCAGGCGAATCGAAACAAGGAGCGCACAAAGCAGATCCAATTAAATTCCCCCCGTTGGTCTGGGACAAAGTCAGAGAACATTATACCAAAGCCTCTGAGATTTTAGTGAGGATGTTTGGGCATTGTTTAGAAAGTTCTGAGTGTTTAAGAAGAGGATGAAAAGAAAAATAGGCCAGCTTTGGAAAGTTGCTCATGTTTTTTCTGTTTTTTTTGCATAGAGATTCTGGGCTGGACTTCTGGCTTTATTTTTAGATTCTCCCTCAAATACCCCCCATACACTCCCCCACACTCACACACACATATACACCGGCAAAGCTTACACAGAGTCCCCCCACTCTTCACCTTATTCTATAGCGGAGGGTCTCTTTCTCTCTCTTTATTAAATGACCTGTCTGCCTGTATTCGCCGGAGGTCCCTGGTGGGGCCTCTTGCTAAATTCCATCATTAAACCCCATTACTGAGCCATCAAAACCCACTGTAATTCGAGCTAATGACCTCATTTCCCTAAGTGTCACCCATGTCAGTCAGCGCTGGGGCCGCTTGTTCTGGCAAGCATTCAAAGTGGGCACACACTTGCGTACACACACTCAGGCACAGGAGTGAGTTTTCCTGTCTTTGTGGGGAGTCAGTTGGCTTATTAGAAACCCCTACCTTGTGCTTCCAGTCATTGGCCATTTTATTAGAAACACCTACATTATCACATTCAAAGGCTTATATAAAGAACCATCTACAAGAGAGCCTTCTTGTATATGAAGAGCTATTTGACCAGGCAAAGAAGTGTGAGAAACAACTCAAAGAACCATTCAGAATTGGTAAATGGGTTCATATACAGGGGAAACCTGTTGCTAAAGTCCTTTTATAAAAAAGCTTTATAGCATCATAAAAGTATGTTGTAGCTGGAAAAATGGTCCTAACAAGATCTTCACAATTTTCAGCATCCTGAGGCACTGTGGTCCCCATAAAGAGCTCAATACATACACACACATGCACACACCTCCTCCCCTCACCGCATCAGCGGCTGGGGAAAGTGACAGCGCTTGGTGGATTGGGACGCGTGTCCATGAGTGGCCGTTTATATATTCCTATTGACCTCCACTTCTCCACAGCAGCAGTACTCAAACGAGGGGCAGGTTCTGATGTTTCTGTGTGACAGAGAACACAGAGCAGATAAAGAGGCGAGAACAGCCGCTGTTACACAAACCACAGTTCCAGATATTATTCATCACATCACCAGGCCTTACACAGATAAATAGAAATGTTTTTAGGTACTGTTGTGATTTGCAATAGATTATACTGCATGAAAAGTTAATATAATATAATATAATATTAATATACATACAGGACAAATATATATTAACAAACAATATTGTGTACACATGATCAAACAATAATTCACTGTATTGGTTATGTACATGAAGGCTAGTGGACAAACTTACTAAACACTGGCATTATGTTTATTTGGATTTTTTCTAATATTATATAGACTTAATTACAAGTAAACCCACTCACTGACCACTGATGTTATGTTTATTAGGTTTTTTTCTCATGTTGAATAGAGTTAATTACAAATAAACACACTAGTTGCTGACTTTATTTATTTGGGTTGATTTTAATGTTATATGTAAATTACAGGTAAACACTAACTAACCACTGACTTTATGTTTATGTACTGTAGGTGTATTCTAATGTTATATAAAGTTAATTACAAGTTGACACTCTCACTGACCACTAACTTTATATTTATTTGGGTTTCTTCTCAAGTTATATAGAGTTTATTACAGGTAGATACTCTCACTGACGACTGACTTTATTAATTGGGTTCATTTTAATGTTATTTAGAGTTCCACATGTAAACAGTTCTACAGTCAGCTGAGTCAAATGTGGTGGTGCACTATTCCACTGTGCAGCATTTCTTCTTATGGATGTGATAGGAAGCAAATCCTAACTTTGACCTTGTCAGAACATCTACTGTATAAAAGCCAGACAGGAGTTTTTGGTACTAGTGATGTGAGCCAATGTAATAAAAAAGGAACAATTATCAGTAAATGTACATTTAGAGAAAAAAAGTAACTGCATTTCTTTAAAATAACACTGTGTACTGTGAAGCATGGGGGTGGATGTAGCTCTTGTATATAGATAGACATTGGACCTTATTGACTCCGCATTCATATGTTCGTATGATTGTACTTGAGGCAGATCCTGATACAAAGGAAGAACATCTGCCAGTCTGCACCCACCTATTCCAGATCCTACATACAATTGTCACTACCTTTACACTCATGTTCATCCAGAGCGGAGAGAGAGGGAGCCAAGGGGAAGAAGCAGGACACGTCCCGTCCCCTCTCTAATCTTCATCCCTCTCTTTTTCTGCAGCTCTGCTTCCTCTACGTCCCCCAAAAATCGTTCCTTCAATTGGAAAAGGGACCCTTAGGCCACAGCAGGGCCTGGCGCCGTTTCTGCACTGGATAATTGACTCCCTTCTCTGGATAATTCATCGCTTGCATATGCGGCCTAATACATCAGCAGGCGCAAAGCTGACGACGTCCCAACCTTGTCCTGCAACCCCAGCACCAACACACACATACAATACACACGCACGCACACACACACACACACACAGAAATCACCCCCCTTCAGTAAAGAGCCAGGAGCTTGCAGTGAATTGGAGAGGGAACGAAGTGGCAGGGAAAAAATGAGATGATAGATGGGCTGCATTGTGGCATTATGAATGAATTATGCCGACCAAATACCTTGAGCAGTGCGCTCTGTCAGCCTGTATCTATACTAATCTACGAGGAAATATGACTTTTTCCATATTAAAGAGAGTGGCCCAGAACAAATCAGCGACTTAACTGAGCAATCGGTCTGTTACAGACATGCTTTTTATTCTTCTGCCCTGTCCACATTTGTATTTGTCACACTGTACACTGTCCTTCTGCAGCTCCTACAGACTCATGCAGTTAAATGACCACTGTCCAGCTGAATAGAGTAGGTCTGGATTGAATTAGTGCCCATCATCTTTCTTATTTCTGGTTCTGTATTAAACATCACTGATGGATTTGGCAATAAAGGACAGATCACATCAGAACAGAGGCAGGAAAATGTAAAAGTAACAAATAATTTCCATATTCTAAACACAGTATATATATATAGCCTATGCTTTTTGTACAGTCTTAGTTCATTTTTAGCAGCTTCACTTACCACACAGGAGCACTTTGTAGTTCTATAATTAGACTGCTGTCCATTTGTTTCGCTGCATAACTTGTTAGCCTTCTTTTACCCTGTTCAGGACTCCACAGGAGTGTAATTTAAAAGACAAACAAATTGTGTGTGTGTGTGTGTGTGTGTGTGTGTGTGTGTGTGTGTGTGTGTGTGTGTGTGTGTGTGTGTGTGTGTGTGTGTGTGTTCTGCTGTTTAAGTCACTTTTATATAGATAAAAAATGTTTTATTTACAAACGTCTGTAATTTCAGATATTTAGTAACATTCAGCTATGAGATCTAAACCTTCCATTAAATAATAATATGTCGAGTTTAATCTTCTCTGCTATTGCTGGGATGAATCACCCACTCAGTTAATCTGTGGACAAAATAAAACACAACTTTACCCAAAAGCCTTGTAATGTCTATTTAATATATTTTAAGCTCTTCTAACTGTGGATGTCTTCTTACTGTGGAGCTGTTCTTACTGTGGATGTCTTCTTATTGTGGAGCTGTTCTAACTGTGGATGTCTTCTTACTGTGGAGCTGTTCTAACTGTGGATGTCTTCTTACTGTGGAGCTGTTCTTAACTCAGGGATGTCTTCTTACTGTGGAGCTGTTCTCTAACTGTGTGGATGTCTTCTTACTGTGGAGCTGTTCTAACTGTGGATGTCTTCTTACTGTGGAGCTGTTCTTACTGTGGATGTCTTCTTATTGTGGAGCTGTTCTTACTGTGGATGTCTTCATACTGTGAGCTGTTCTAACTGTGGATGTCTTCTTAATGGAGCACCGACCAGGGATGTCTTCTTTATTGTGGAGCTGTTCTTACTGGTGGATGTCTCTATTGTGGAGCTGTTCTAACTGTGGATGTCTTCTTACTGTGAGCTGTTCTAACTGTGGATGCCTCACTTCGTGGAGCTGTTCTAACTGTGATGTCTTCTTACTGTGGAGCTGTTCTAACTGTGGATGTCTTCATTGTGGAGCTGTTCTAATCCGGGTGGATGTTCTCTTACCGGAGCTGTTCTAATCAGGATGTCTTCTATCAGGAGCCTGTTCTTACTGTGGATGTCTTCACTGTGGAGCTGTTCTTACTGTGGATGTCTTCTTACTGTGGAGCTGTTCTAACTGTGGATGTCTTCACTGTGGTTGTTCTAATCAGGGATGTCTTCTTATTGTGAGCTGTTCTACTGTGGATGTCTTCATACTGTGGAGTTCTTCTTACTGTGGATGTCTTCTTACTGTGGAGCTGTTCTAACTGTGATGTCTTCTTACTGTGGAGCTGTTCTTAACTGTGGATGTCTTCATCAGGGAGCTGTTCTAACTGTGGATGTCTTCTTACTGTGGAGCTGTTCTAACTGTGGATGTCTTCTTATTGTGGAGCTGTTCTAACTGTTGAGCCCTTCTTACTGCTCTTTTTTTCTGTGAAGTTCTTACTATGGAGTGTTTCTTACTGCAGAGCTCTTCTTACTGTGCAGCTCTTGCAGGTGCAACTCTTCTTACTGTGGAGTTCTTTTAACTGCAGGGTTCTGACGGCAGAGTTCTTCTTACTGCAGAGCTCTTCTTACTGTGGAGCTGTTCTCACGAGGAGCCCTTTCACTGTGTGGAGCTTTTTCTGTGGAGCTCTTCATACTGTGGAGTTCTTCTTACTGAGGAGCTCTTCCTACTGTGGAGCCTTTTCTATGGAGCTCTTCTTACTGTGGAGTTCTTTTAACTCCAGAGTTCTTACTGTGGTGTTCTACTTAGTGTGGAGCTGTTCGTACAGTGGAGTTGTTACTGAGGAGTTCTTATTACAGTGGAGTACTTCTTACTGTGCAGCTCTTCTTATTGTGGAGTTCTCCTTACAGAGTAGCTCTTCTTACTGAGGAGCTCTTCTTACTGTGGAGCACTTCTTACTGTGGAGATTCACTGTGGAGCACTCACTGGGGAGCTGTCTTTACTCAGGAGTTCTTCTTACTGTGGAGATCTTTCTACTGAGGAGCTCTTCTTATCAGAGCTCCTTTCATTGTGGTGTTCTTATTGTGGAGCTCTTATTACTGAGGAGCTCTTCTTACTGAGGAGCTCTTCTAACTGTGGAGCTCTACTTACTATGGAGCTCTTACTGTGGAGCTCTTCTTACTGTGAAGGTTTTCCTATACTGGAGCACTTCTTTTTGTGGTGCTCTGTCGCCATCTGGTGGACGAAAACAAAAGCGTTGAACTGCTGTGTTTAAAATAATAAAGAGCATAAAACAACAAAACAAATTAATACATTTAAGTAAAAAGATGTTATGTACTAAATTCCTAAATGTATTTAAAGTTCATAAAGTTGCCCATAAACACCTTGAAACAAGGGTTTTTTTTCTAATTGATCATATAAAGTTGTCACTTATAAAAGTCTCAAGTGTTCTAAACACTAACTATTTATTATCCAATGTTACACATTAAAATCTCCTCAAATTACAATTGAGACTTGAATTTTACAAACAAAAAAACTTAAATTAAATGTATTGCACAAATGGTGCCCATTTTCATACTATTTACTGTTGCTAGAGAGCTACCTTCCTGCAGACTTCAGGTTCAGCCCTGATCCAAAAGAACCTCTGAAGTTCTTGATAGGCTGAATGATACTGTGTTAGATTTGGAATGGAGTTGAAAACTTCAGGAAAGTAACTCTCGAGGAAAAGGGCTGGTGACCCCTGATTTAGCTGGTTTACAAACATGAACAGCCTGATCTCATTAAATAACTGGCATGACCAAGCTTGACCACGCTGGTTAACCAGAATGACCAAGGTATTTGAACAGCATGTTTAGGATGACCTACCCATGACAATCAAAAACCTTGATCATCAAAGACCCTCTGAAATTAGCTTCCACAAAAGACTCCCTACTGAAAATCCAGTTAAAGTCCAGTTTGGTTTTATATCTAAGCTGGTATAAGTGGTCAAGGTGGTTAAAAGTTGGTAAGCTGGAAAATATATCTTCTGCAGGTTAACCTGCTGACCAATATAGTGTATGTTGCATTTGATTTTGGTCATGCTGGTCAACCAGCTAGGTCATCAGGCTGCTCAAGGAGTTTGGTCACACTGGTCAATCAGCCTGGTCAACCTGGTCACCATCAAACTCAAATGAAAACGTAGCCTATGCTGGTCTAGAACTAAGCTGGTGAGTCTGTTTTTAGTAGGGTAGATATGTTAGGTTAGGTTGACTCTCACACAAACATTGAACCATCCTGCAAGACTCTGGACCATATAAGACAGGCCTGTGACTCAGTGGGCCTAAGGCTGAGAAAAGTGTATACAGAACTGCTAGAACATCAGTTTGTCCTCAAGATGTCACTGTTTTGTGAGTTGTAACTGAGAAGTGCTGCAGCATGATTTTAAAAATCCATGAGATGTTTCTGAGATGTTTCAGAGGAATTTGGGGATAAATGTGAGCATTTAGCTTAGATATGAAATGAAAGTGGCATTAATTAAAATTCATTATTTTGATTATTCAGGACAAATATTCAATACAATAAAAAAAGGAAATTAGTGCAAGTTATGTTGACATTTACTTTTTTAACATTAAAATCATCTCCATAGCAACAGCGAAACATGCATAAATATATACACACTCAAACACATATGTTTGTGTGTGTGTGTGTTTGTGTGTGTGTGTGTGTGTGTGTGTGTGTGTGTGTGTGTGTGTGTAAAGCTGACTTGTATAAAGTTGACATGTTATGAAATGTAGTTATAAAACAGCACAACTTTTATTATTATACATTATATATATATATATATATATATATATATATGTATATATAATATATATAATAAAGTTGTGCTGTTTTATAACTGCATTTCATAACAGGTTTTCTCAGCAGTTGATATCTCCTTGCTGTGTTCCACATTGTCATTAAATGTGCTGTATCTGCTTTAGACTTGAGTCATGAAGTGATTTTCTGTATAATCTACCGTTTAAAACACGTTTATATAACCTTCATCAGTCACTCCTTACACCACTAAACAATACAGGCCAGGGCAAAGACTCGTGACCAACGGGCCTACAAGCCCCGCCTCGAAATCCTAGTTACCTACGTAATCGACGTCGCCTCTGTTGCCGCTGTATGGTTAATCGTAAAGGTCAGCTCCGCTTTAGCTTAATCTGAAAGCGTCTATAGCAGCGCACCGGCCTTAGTAGCTGGGGTAGTCGATGTTGATCCTAATTAACATACACCCAATGAGCAACCAACATGCAAATGTAGACCATCTTCATGAAAGGCCGGTGTTGTTTACTCTCATTTGCATACAGCCAATGAGCAATAATATGCAGATCATGACAGCTCTGAACTGGATCTTTATGTAGTTCTCAGAGCCGGTTGGAGACAGATCAGTGTAACCCGGGAGACAGGGCACCTCCAGATCGTCAGGATTTTACCCACCTGAGTGAACGTTTCAGAGGCAAAGCCACTTCAGTCCGTTCTGGATTTTACAAGAAACATGACTTTTGAGGAACTAAACGGAGAATATTCTGTCGAAAGGTAAGTCTGTGGTGCACGCGCACCGTTTGGCATTTGTGCTCATGCGCACGATGTTGACATTTGTGTGTACGTTGAGTAGTTTATATAACTTCATAAAATCCAACAAAAATACATATTGTTCTTATATTCAGGGCTTTTGTCGATTAAAGAAGCTTGCAAAGGCTTTAACAATGTGAGTAATGTAGTTATGCGTTAAATATATTATTATATATTTGGTGCTTTTTCTTGCATTGCCGATGAACTAATATTCTTTGCACATTCTTCAGATTCAACAAAACAATTATAGATTAAAGCTAACACAGCCTGGTGCAACATTCTGCTGTAGACACCTGTATTTACAGTCTCTGGCACTGTTAGGTAGCCAGCTGACTGACCTTATGTTCCTCATTCAGCATGGACTGTGTGCATGCCCTGCTTTTGTCCCTCTCTCCTGTTCCTCCACCTCCCTCACTACATTTGTAGTATTTCAGCATGGTTCCCCTGCCTCACCTGCCATCCTCATGTCTCCACATCTTCTTCATTGCTTTCATGTCATGTTTCAGGATGGAGACTGTGTCCAAAGCTCTTGAGGAGGTCCTCAGTGCAGCCTTGCTCCTGCCAACGTTGCTGGAGTGTATGAAGCTGCAAAGTCACTGAATGTGTAAGAACACCTTTCACACACATTTCTTAAAAAAGAAGAAGACATTCTTAGTGGGAAAGTTGAGTGCTGAGAGCAGACCAGCTTAACTGTTCTTCATTTGTGTGTTGTTGCTCAGACTCTGACAATAAAGAAAGCCTGCATCCTCGCCACTGATGATGAAGATGTTAAAGACGTCGCCCTGCAGATCCACTTCACCCTGATCCAGGCATTCTGCTGTGAAAATGACATCGACATCTTGAGGGTGAACAACACGAGGCGCCTGGCCGAAATCCTGGGCAGCGGGGGCAAGCCTGGAGGAGAGCAGATGGATTTGCACTGCGTGCTGGTCACTGTAAGTCATCGTATGATGACCGGCTGCACCAGCTTTAGAGTGGCACACTTACACAAGGAACCTGTGTTTCCGGAAGTGAGCTCATGAATGAGCCAGGCAAATGTAGGGCATCTGGGTGAACAACGGTGAACTTGCCCCAACATGTCCTGAAGCAATGGGCCAGTGCTAAACGTGCTTAACAGTGGCCTGGCTCTAATGTGGGTTATAGATTTTGCCAGCTGAAGAAATTCTCAGTAATATGATAATATTACCAATATATTACTATAATACTATTAATAATACAAAAATAATAATTTAAAAATGTCAGTAGCTACAAACCATTTTCTTTAGTTACAATTTTCATCATGTTAAAGATGTTCCTTGAAGTTGATTGTGGTATATGAAACTAGTCATTTGGGCACATGGCACCACTGTTTAAATTAAAGAAAATCTAAATCTGTGAATCAAATGATGGACATTTCAGGCAAGCACACACTTTAAAACTCAGCAGTAAAGGCTGTTCTTGTGATTTGAGTTTGACATTGCTCTCTTCTTTTACCTATTTATTCTCAGAGCCCCCGTGCATCTACATGAAGAACCCGGCGCTGTGAGTGAATCACTTCTGCCAGCAGAGCTACGTATGGATCAATGGGCAGCCTGTTACTCTCCACCTTCCAGAACGATGAGGAAAACCAGACCTTTGAGAGAAAACTTATGGGATAAGAATGTAATAAAACAAGAAATGTATTGAAATGACTCAAAAAGGCTCCTGTCCCTCTTGTAATACTAACCCAGGAGATGAGACGTCACTGTGGGAGGAGCGTTTGTCTCTGGCAATAAGTGAAGGTGACTCAGCAAGTTTTTGTTTTTGCGTTCTAAGCAGTCAGGAGATGGAAAGCACCTTTAGCTGCAGAAACACAGTGAACATGGACACAAATCATGAATCAGAGGTGAGCAGCAGAGCCATCTGAAAGATTCTGTTTGATGGTGCACCACCTGGCCTTCGTGTTTTGGACAAAATTAACACAATCCAAGATGGATGGGCTGATGGAGTTTTGCAAACTTGTTTATTTTTCCAGGAAATGTATTGTTTATTCATAGCGTTGCTCATACAGTGTGTTAACATTTTATTATTGTTAATGAAAACTGTTGTAATAGAAAAAGGGAACAGATACTGAACCACTGAAATGCAAAGAAACTATTTTCACAGCTTTCTTGTAACGGTTGTTTTTACTTAAGTTAATTGTTCATTTTGTAGTCCTTTAAATTATTTGAATATATTAATTTAAGAAAAGAAGTATTTATGTTAAGTTTAAGAATGTTTTTATACTGTAACCAGTAGACCTATGAATGGGTCAGATGGATTTTGTGATGCAATAAAGTATATTTTGAAAACAGCACTGCAGTGCCAATGCAGATCATTCTACTCTCAGTTTCTGGAACTGAATCTCTCTCTCTCCACACAAATCATAGGAGTCACTCTGCCCTCTGTGAACTTAGTGACTGCCCATTGGAGCCAGACAAAAGCCCCTCATGCCTCTCGTCATCATACTGCTTCAGTCAGCGGAATCTCAACCATTCAGCTATACATGCTTCCCTTTTCAGCTCTCCTAACTGCCAGCACCGTATTACAGCTTTTGTATTACAGCCTGCAATCATATGTGCTTCTGTGAATGTAACTACTTTAACAGCTGACCTATCCATGTTCCACCACAAATGCAATCCTTAATAGAATTTGTGATGCTCCCAGAATTTGCTAGTATTTCCATTCTCTGACTATTGGAAATTTGGAATCAATTTTTCCTCTACCTTTAAAAATGTCATGCCACTGACTGCAGCACACGCTCTAAGCATAATGGATCCACCTTTGTGCTTAACAGTTGGAAAGTTGTTCTTTTTGTGAATTTCTGCTTCCTTTTCTCCAGACATACATATCATTTGACTTTTTTTACTGCTAATGTAAAAAACATGTAATAGGTTATTTGGTACAACATGCAATATAGCATTACATTTTAGAACAGAAGTAGACCATCCTTGTGAGTTGAATCAGATGTGCTTGAGCAGGAAAAACACAAAATTGTACAGGAATTAAATTTGTGTCCAGAATTCCTGTTCCTGCTTTAGAAGGATGTGTCGAATTAAATATTTAATTGAGCTGAGCAAACTAATATTAACCTAGAAGCTAATTTGTCTTGGTTGACCTTTTTTGATAGTGTTTGCTTAGTGCTTTTTTGATTATTGATGCCCTACCCTACCTTTCCCTCTCATTAACATCACAAGTAATGAGCACAGCACTGTAGTGTAGCAAATTAGTCTAAAACTCAATGTTAAAGAGATTCTATGCATATGGATTTGCAAATGTATATATTTTGACCATTTAAAGCACTGTGCTGTTATAATAAATTGTAGTAACTGGGGTTCTATGTAAACCTGTCCGCCTGTCCTGAAGAATGCATATGTGGGTGAAGTTTTGTGGAACTTGGGAACTTATGTAAGATTGTATGCAAGTTACATTAGAAAACACAGTGTCGAAACTGTTCGAATGTCTGTACAGTCCTGCTAATTCTTATCACTGAAGGTGGCTGAGATTGTATGTGAATTCTGAGCACTAAAGCAGTAATAAAGAGAGAGAGAGAGAGAGTGAGAGAGAGAGAGAGAGAGAGAGAGAGAGAGAGAGAGAGAGAGAGAGAGAGAGAGAGCGAGAGAGAGAGCATGAGAAGGAAGGCTTGTGCAACCCTTTCTCCGTACACAAGCTTGACGCAGGCAGGTTTTTGGGAGGTGATGTCAGAGCTGAGGCAAAGCAGGCAATCCCCAGCAGCGAGTCATGATCACGAGCAATTGGCCACCTTTGTACAGAAAAACCTAGTTGACCGTTTCTTGGACTTTATTCTTTCGTGGAAGGAGTTTAAGTCATGTGTTCAGATGAAGAGGCACTGCTCAAGTGTTTCAGTAAGCAGGCCTCGCCTACAGTGGCATGTTATTGTGAGCAAAGAGCCCTAGAGGTCCACTAATTTATTTATACAGCCCCTCTTTATTCAGGAAAATCAAACAGGCTGTTTCTACATACTGTGTCAGGGGTGTCAAACTGTGTCAGAGACGGGACGGTGACCTCTTGTTTTCTTCTTGCAGGAACACCCAATTCATTTCATCAAGCAGCCAATCTTGAAGCTACAGATCACATGAGCATCTGTTGGAATGGAAACCTGCACATGGTTTCACACCCCTGATGTAGTATGTAGAAACACAGCCTGTTATTTCATGAATAAAGACACCTGTACTACATGGATAAAAATATTAGGACCTACACACTAAATGTACAGGATTTAAATGGCATCCCATTCTAAGTCCATAGGCATTAATATGGAGTCTGTGTGAGCCAGTCAAGTTCTTCCACACACAAAATCACTCAACAATCACTGTCATGCTGGAACAGAAAATGTAGCACTAAGATTTCCCTTCACTAGAACTAAGAGTCTTGGCCAAAACCTGAAAACCAACCCCACAGCATTATCCCACCTCCGCCAAACTTTACAGTTAGCACAACGCAGTCAGGCAGGTAACGCTCTCTTCACATTCGCCAAACTCAGAAATCTGACAGAGAAGCATGATTCATCACTCTACGGAATGTTTCCACCTTTCCAGAGTCCAGTGGCAGTGTGCTTTGCACCACTTTGTCTGATGCTTGGCATTGTTTGTTTGCATGCAGCTGCTCAGCCATGGAAACTGATGCCATGAAGCTCCTGGAGCACAGATTTTGTGCTGATGGTAATGCTAGAGGAAATTTGCGTTCCAGAGACAGAAGAGTGTAGGTGATTTTATTCACTATGTGCCTCAGACCTTGGTCTGCAACATTACTTCCACTTCATGGCTGAGTTTCTTTGGTTCCTAAATGGCTTTCAATAATTCCACCCACAGCTGATTGTGAAACATCTAGGAGGAAAGAAATTTTCACAAATGTCAGTACAGTACCACACTTTTTAAAACCATCCATTTTTTCACAAATGTTTGTAAAGGCTGTATGGTTAGGGGCTTGATTTTATAAATCTGTGGCAATGAGTCTCAATGAACCACCTGATTTCAATGTAGTGCTTACTTCAGAAATGTGTCCAGTCTGAAATACTGTTTAGTTTAGGAAATTAACAGTAAATGCTATTGATTTTCTTCTTCATTTGATTTTTCTGATGTGGCAGTGACCAGTGTACTGTATATATAACCAATACGTAACTGCCTTTGTAATAATCAGGTTATTTCAAGCTGAACTGGCGTCAAATTAAAAGTTGTCCCACCTATTATATTGTACCATTGGTTTGCAGTGTGGAAGCCA
The DNA here is from genome assembly GCA_034509495.1 of Acestrorhynchus altus. NCBI lineage: Eukaryota > Metazoa > Chordata > Actinopteri > Characiformes > Acestrorhynchidae > Acestrorhynchus > Acestrorhynchus altus. The sequence goes on along the minus strand of CM067502.1, from coordinate 17,448,760 downwards.
GCACCCAGCTTAACGTGGAAAAATCCAGTTTTCTGATCTCATTGTATTCTCAAAGGGCTATTTTTAGTCCACAGGTATCACAAGAGTGAGCAGGTGATGCAGGAGGAGCTTTTGTCATGACTTTCAGCTCAGTGTGTACTTAGCCAGCCAGTGCAGGGAAACACCATATTCAATTCCCCTGCACGCTCAGTGTACCTTTATTACTGAGTTAAAAAGTCTAGTTAACCCCTTGTTCTTCTCTTTACATGAACAGTATTAAGATAATAAATCAACGCATTTCGGTTGAGTGCAGGTGGTTAAAGGGCTCAGTTCATTCAAAACTATGTGGTCCATACTTTATTAGGAAACAAAGCTGCAAAAATAACTTAATTTAGATTAATTGTTTTGGTGACATCTTAGACAGCATGCATCCATCTCTTCGTCCCACAGCAGCCCATTTATGGATTAGAGGATTGCTTGGAAACACAATCCAGGACAGTCAATCAAAAAAAGAGGTCATATATGTAGTACATATCACTATAAAACAGTTTTAGCAGATACTGATTAATTTATAAGTGATACAACACAATTCACAATGGTTACTGAATATTTCATAGTATATGCTAAATTATTCATTCTAGATAATAAATAATTCATACTAGATATTGAATAATTCATAGTAGATGCTAAATAATTCATGGTAGATACTGCACAATTCACAATAGCTACTGAATATTTCATATTAAATACTAAATAATGAATACTACATACTAAAGCATTCATAGTAGATATTGGAAATACTTTACAATGGTAACTGAATATTTCGTTGTTTGATTAATTTGTAGTAAAAATAATTCCTAATGTTTACTGAATATGTAATAGTAGATCCTGAATAATTCATAATGGTTACTGAATATTTCTTTGTATATGCTAAATAATTCATACTAGATATTGAATAATTCATAGTAGATACTGCCCAATTCATAACAGTTACAGAATATTTCATAGTAGACTTTAAATAATTAATACTAGACACTAAATCATTCGTTGTACATTATACAGGTGTAAGGGTGAGTGAAAAACTTATGTGCAAGTCACTCTCAGTAGTAAAACAGATGCAGAAAAATAAAAATAAGAATAAAGATAAGAATATACCTATGTAGTATAAATAGAGTATTTACACATTAACTTACACTATACATACATTATACATAGATTATTGGTCTGAAGTTTAATTTTTGTGTTTATGGAATCTTTAAAGAAGTTTGCATTGCATATACATGCACTGGGTATAGCTACTAGGTGTAGCTGTAGTGTGAGAAGGTAAGTGGGAGACAGTCTTTGCTCTGGTAGTGAGTAAAGTGCAGGTGCAGAAGAGTTTGAGTGAAGGTGTGATGGTGTGTTGAGGCAGATGAGATGAACTGTGGACTGGAACACTCTAATCTTTTTTCACATAAGATTGGTGCAGTTCCCCTACCAGGTTGTGATGCAGCCCATCAGGATGCTCTCCACTGTGCAGGTGTAGAACATTATTCATATAGGTTACTGACCAATGCATAACTCTTGTCACGCACGCTTCAGACTGTACAACTCCTCTCTGGGCGGGAGGAGTGGTAATAGGAGGATAAAGAATGGAAATGAGTAGGAACCGAACCAAACAGTTAAAAGTAACCTGCAACCTGACCACCACAGCACAACTGGACTCTCTGTGCAATAAACAGTTTCAAAAGTGCAATAATAATGTGCAATACCCCCTCCTACAGGACCCTTTTTCTCATGCACTATTATCTATATTGTATATTGTAATATAGTCTCTATATTATATATTCTATATATTTATATAGTGTTTCTTACTAAATTACTACTTTCTGAACTGTACTGTACTGATGCTGCTACTGGAACCTTAATTTCCCTGAAGGAACCCCCCCCAGGGGTCAATAAAGTTCTATTTTATTCTATTCTATTCTATAATAGTTACTGAGTAGTTTAACACACCCCCTGTAACTCTGATAGGGCTTTTTAATGAGCCAAACATTTGAATCAGGTTAGGAACAGCATGATTTTGCACACAAGCAAAAATAAGCCTGGGACCAAGCTGCTTGTGAGCAAAAAAAAATGTTTAAGAAAGATTCTGAATAAAAATTAATTGTGGTAACTGATCAAGCCATAATAGATCATTATAGATAATTCACAGTGGATTCTGAAGTCTTAACCTTAATAAGACCAAATAAATCTGAAATATCAGAGATTAGCACACAGCTGGGCTTTTGATTCTTCATCGCATGTGACTCAGAGTGAGAACATGCATTTAATAATTTTATTGCACTGGAGTCGATACCTGCCCAGACACAGCAGCATGTGTCAAACGTCACCTTACTGTAACATGATCTGAATTGCAGTATCCTGTTGTCATACTCCGTCTTTTTGCCATCACTGTGTTTGTGGTATTGCTGTCGTTTAAAGGCATATCAGGGTCTGAGGTGCCAGAGAGGTGCATGCTCGGATAAGCACCATCCAATGTCCACATCAGCACATTCCACATCCCTGACACACTCACACTCAGCACACCTACTGCACATCATATAGCCACGTGCCGTAGGAACCTGCCTGACAACAGAACACAGTGTGAAAATAAAACGTAATGCTTGTATTTTTCTTGTAGTGTATCATCAGTGAGTTCACTGATTGTACTGGCTGAAGAGCACTTGTTTAGACTATTTTAGGCGAGAGTAAATCTGTTGATGATTTTGGTGCACAATTGAACAACTACAGGCAGGCTGATCGCAGAAGGCCTCTGCTGTCATGCATCATTCTGTAGGAGGTGGCATGCCCAAATATGGACCTTCAGGTAATGAATGGAGCTTTTTCGGAAATCGTGGGAGTTGATTTCATTTCACACTTCAAGAACTGATAACACCCAATGCCCTTAAGTCCTTAAGTGTTTTATTACATTGTAACTGCAGTAGACAAGCTACCACCAAGATTTATAGACTATTTACAACAAACACCTAAATATGGATTTACAGCACTGTACAAATGTTCAAGTGAACAGTAAGTTTTGTTTTTACTCAGCAAAATCTCATACTAGAATAAATACATAAACATTCATAAAAAGTAATGTTTGTATATGACTAAGTTCCCTAAAGCTCTCCTCATGGGAGTCTAGTTTTATGTATAGTGTTCATGCAACTTCTTGTTAAATCAGTTCAGCAGCAGCCATGGTCTGGTCACCAGCTGGTCACCATCTGGTGGTTAGGGAACCAGCCTTGTGACTGGAAGTTCGCAGGTTCGAATCCAACCTTGAACACTGAACTCCCCATCTGCTCCCAGGGCACTGAGGATAGGGCTGCCCACCGCTGCTCCGGGCATGTGTGCTCACTGCCCCCTGCCCCCCTAGTGTGTATCTGTGCATGTGTAAGGATGGATTAAATGCGGAGGATTCATTCCTGTGTGTGCACAACACAGTGGGTTAAAAGTATAATTAAGTATAAAAAATAAATAAGCTGGTGAGCTGGTGATGGAATTGAACACGTCTACTCAAAACAGTTCTTAAGGCAGTGTTTCCTCTGAGACGGGCCAAATACAACTGGTTCAAAACTAGTCAGTTAGTTTTCCATGCAGCTCCATATAACATAATATCTTCTAAAAAAAATCTCAAACTGATATGTGGACCTTTCTGCAGATACCCATTTCTACCCATTGCCTACTGGTTCTTTTTTATTGTTGTTTTTTTCTCTGAGCCAACTGCATTTGTTCTGCCCCAGAGGCAGAGCTGCTTTCAGAACTTTCAGCTTTGAGTAGTGATTTTGCACCTGAGCAGAAAACCTGGGAGTAAGCTGCCTGTGAGCAAAATCCTTATTGAAAACTGTTCTGAAGGCAGCTCTATCTCTGCCATTGATTGAGAAAAGTCAATAAAATAACAAGTAGACAGGGTTTTAGAAACATGTATCTGCTTTTGTTTTTAAAGAAATTCTTTTCATATTGTACTGGTTTCAGAGATGTTGTGCAGACACATTGTCACAAATACTAACTAAATATGATTGACAGCATGTTCTGTACTAGTTCTGCATTTTACATTGTGGTCAATCTCTGCACCTTAATCACAACGGCTGAAATTTGAAGTGTATTATCCAGTCTTAACTATTTTTTGAGAAATCAACACTATATAAAAATCATTTCTATAAAGTAGTGATTGTGGTGCAACAGCTAAATAATGTAAATGTAATTTCTCAAACTGAATTCCACACCTTTTATGTAATGCATCCACATATAATTTAATAAGTTAATATAATATAATATAATATAGTAATATAATAAGTTCTATCCTATCCTATATAAAAACTATGAGGAGCAGGTACATATAAACTCTGCCTACTGGTTATTTTAATTGGTTATTTTGAGAGTCTTCAATGATCTCAACTACTATGTTCAAAATGAGGAAGTCTTATAACATTTTACAGTATTAATGTTTACCTTCATTTGTTCATGTTGTTTTTACAGGAGAAACTCTCTTATTACTGAGAGAAATGCTTTACTGAGAGCCTGCTCTACTGCAGATGTTCCATTCATTTGAGTATTTCTGGCTTTTCAACACGAAATGACTTACATTTTAAAAATGAGTCAAAAAATGTGAAGTGTTTCACTTTTAGACATTTTAATAAAATCTTTCACGGGACATTGTTCAGAGGGCTTGTACAAAGATACAGAAATATAGCAGAAATGTGTGATCTGCATGGGTCAAAGTAAAAGAGACAGGGAGGAACAAAACAGACACTGCAAGTCAGAACCAGTCCAGGGCCTTCCTATATGCAAATACCGAACCGCTACATGGCTTACGGCCATCCCAGGATCAGCTCTTTATTCCACAAATAACTTGAGATTTACTTCTTCACCAAGCTTATAAAGTGAGGAGATTGGTGGATGATGATGCCTATAGTCCAGGATTTTAGTATTTTAAGACATGAAAGACAAATGCATGTATGATTGGTTGTTATACTGTTCCAATGCAGTTCAGTCAAGCATTACAAATACTTGGCAAGGAGTACCAGATATACTGTTTTATTTAAGTCAGAGAACATATATGTCAATCATCAATAATAACAGTGGCTGTATCACAGTTTAAAGGCGCAAAAAAGTGCAAGAACTAAGGTTGACCACATAGACTTTAGTTTCACCTCAGTGTATATCACAATACCTACATTTAGAGCGTTATTAATATTCACCCTAATGAGAGACTGTAGCTCCTCCTCAGTGTATATCACAATACCTACATTTAGAGCGTTATTAATATTCACCCTAATGAGAGACTGTAGCTCCTCCTCCTCAGTGTATATCACAATACCTACATTTAGAGCGTTATTAATATTCACCCTAATGAGAGACTGTAGCTCCTCCTCCTCAGTGTATATCACGATACCTACATTTAGAGTGTTATTAATATTCACCCTAATGAGAGACTGTGTTCTGCCTTTTTCACAACAATTTTTTCACAATGTTTCTTGGTCAGTGTTTCTAAACCTGCCCGGAGGATGTAATGAAGACTAGTTGCAATTGAGTATTTAGCAAAACAACAAAGTTTTGTTATAATTCACGGTATGTCATCCACCTCCACCATTCACATGTCTGCACCACGTTATTGAACACCTCAATGCAATTTTATGTGCGTGTATGTTTATGGATCAAATTTGGGTTAGCTATCTACAGAGCTAATGTAAGGACCGAAAACATGGTCCAGATCAGTTAAACTTCAAAGTCAACATTATTTAAAGTTTCTAAACACAGGTCGCTGCAGGTTCTCATTAGGTGGAATGGAACACATTTGTGGGTGGAGTATTAATAGTAAGGGAATTCACCCCATCTCCAAAAATCTCTGCCAATGTGGAACAAAACATAAAACTATAAGACAATCACAAGAAGACCTTCTCAGGAAGGCACCAATAAGTGTTAGTGATATAAGGCTGAATATAACCTGTTCTATAACCTCAGGCTTAGAGCCTCTTCATAGTCATGGCTTTTAGTGCTAATATCTTCAAAGCTATTAGTTATGATTGAACTGAATTTTAATATCTCTAATATTTCTTATTTTAAGATTACAGTAAGAATATTACATGATCCTTTAGCTTCCATTTAGTTGCCGTCGCCCAAAAGGTCAATGTCCACAGGAGAAGTGAAGAAACATCTTAAAAAGTACAGTATCACAGGCCTCCTGTCCACTCAGCATGTTTGAAAAATGCATGTTAAGGCTTCGCACTAGTGTCGTGGCTGACTCGGCACACAGCATACAAACCCGTGTAGGCTGTGGACATTTAGACTTGAATCTTTCATTGATGTCATTGTTAGACTCTTCCAGTTTGAATGAACCACAGCACACCCCAAATTCAGAGGTGCACAAACATGAGCACGTAGGGCCAACACGTGAGGGCAGAACCACCATGCAGGGAGGGACTGGCCATCAGGAGAACCAGGAGAAATCCTAGTGGGCCTCTGTGGGATAGATAGGGGAAGCATGTGGGCTGCTGAGAGGGTTTATCCCTAATTTATCAGCGTAAAACCTTTTCTTGTTGGACAAAACACTTTTTTACCCAAATGCAACAAGCAGTTTGAGTGTGAAAATGGCTGTAGATCATTAAGTTAGAGTTTACTTACACACTTAATGTCAAGAAAAGACAAGCAAGGATATGTTTTAACTTGTTTTTAACTCTTCTTCTTTTGGCAGATAATTTTACTTTTTGTATGCTGCAGATTCAATGACGTAAAACAAGTAAAACATGCAGGTTATACCATCTTACCTATACTTACAAAAATCATATATTAAGAAATATTACATATACAGTGCATTCAATACCAAGATGCAAGCTATGGCAAATAAACACTGATGTTAAAGGCTGTGTTTGCTGGAACAAACAGAAGAGAAGCTGCTGCAGTTCACCCTCCAGCCTCTCCAGGTCACTGGGACAAAGGGCTTGTTTTCAACAGAGCTTTGCAATTTGTAGGCTGACAAACGTGAGGCCTGACTGTGGGAACACCATCAGTGTGAGGCCCAAAGCTCCAGCTAAAGCCTGGCTCAACTTGGCACACACTGAAGGTGGTTAATGAGGAGAAGTAAGGCACATGTATCTGAAAGCGTACGGTAAGGCACTGGTTGACATTAGGGATGTCAACCAACTCTCATGTACTCACTAATTTAAAGGCATACTGGTATTTGTTCTACAACACACTGATCAGCCATAACATTAAAACCACCTGCCTAATATTGTGGAGACCCCCCCTCCCTCATTCAACCTGTGAAGTCATGGACTGTCCTATGGTATCTAGCACCAAGATAAGGCAGTAGCAGCAAATCCTTTAAGTCATGTAAGTTGAGAGATGAGACCTCCATGAGCGAAAATGAGCCTCAGGTGCCCGTGACCCTGTCGCCGTTTGTGCTTTCTTGGAGCACTTTTGGTTGGTACTGATGACTGCCAGGTACACCCCACAAGACCTGCCTGATGTTTTGGAGATGTTATGACCATGTCATCAAGCCACGAGTGTCTTAGAGTTGTACACTCCATTGTCTCTCCTTCCAATACATTATCGTCAATAACTGAACGTTCACTTGCTGCCTAACATATCCATCCCTTGACAGGTGCAACTGGAACCAAATAAGCGTTTCCCCTTGGTCTGGCAGTGATTTTAATGTTATGGCTGATGGGCCAATGGAGACAATGGAGAGTGAACTGTAACCACAGTGTTTCAGTTCACAATATTACAATATTAAGGTCCACTTTAAAAGACATTAAGAATCATCTAGACTGCCTCACAAAGTTCTTAAAATTAATCAACAAAGTCCCTTTGCTGTAAAAGTCATTGATAAAACACTAAAATATCAAACAATTAGTCAAAATATTGATCAGAAATATCCAAAGAAAACCTCCTTTCTCCTTTTTAAAGAGCCCAATTTTAGTGCCTGGATCCATTTCACACTTCTAAGGGGAAAATTATGATTTTTCATTTCAATTAGCAAAAACATCCTTCTTCTTGTCAATGAAACTGAGGATTGCTACACTTTTATACATTATTCAGTAATCTCTCTATCTCTCTCACCTTCTTTAGATGCGTAACTGACTATTACCAACCACAGACTCACTAACAGCACAGTTAAATTTTTAATTTAACACTTTTAGTGGTGTTATGAACAGAGACATCCCCTGGAATGTTTTCAGTTAAGTACACACAAGTCTATACTCTATTTAAAATACGAAAAGATGCATTAAACGCACAACAATGCTAATCGTTCAGTGATTAGTACTGATTGACACTGATTTACAGTAACACATACTCGATCTAAAGTGCAGCCCAAGATGAGTCGCACATTCTTTACTAGATCAGGACTTTAAGGCAGTGTTGAGTGGAATTAATTAAATAATAAGGAAGTAGAAGTGGGCCCACTACAATATAATGCAGGGCTTTTTGTCCTTGAAGGGGTTTTCTGAGGCAGGGATGCCCATGAGCAGCGGGTCGTACTTGGCATGTTCACTGCAGTATCGCATCAGGTCAGCTGAAGCTTTGGACACCTAAACAGAAAGAGTGAACAAAATGTAAGGGTCAGGTAGAATTAAGAGACACATGTACAAGTACAGTATTTGCAAAGTGTTCGTTCTCTGTGTGATTTCTGATCTCCAACCATGAATGAATGAATGGGTTCTTTAGGACATGATTCAGGGTATCAATTGTCCCAGTTCATTTAGATTCTATACCAAATGATTCAATTAATGAAACCTCAAATGTAACCATATGATTTCATAATAAATGATTCAATTAAGCCTGACACCATAATTCAATTTCAATTCTACAGAAAATTATTCAGTGCATTATGAATCTCAAATTTCACCAGGATTCAATTAATTCAATTAATACTTTTATTCAATGAATAAGAAATTTAATTCAGTAACAAATCATTCAATACATAACAAACCACCATTCAATCACATTTGACTCCTTTCAGTAAATGAATGCATGGTAGCTCAAAAACTGATTACTCTTTGGGAAATGAATCAATGCGTACATTTTATCTCTGAAATCTGACGAATTTTCTAAAGACTCTTTTCAGACTGGAATTTGAATTAATTTTAATTAAATTAACCATCACATCATCTCCCAAAGGGATCAATATAGTTATATCTATTCTAATCTAATCTAATCTCTAATCATCTGTTCATGAGCCTTACAACAGCTAAAAGAACAGAACTGAACCTGTTGAAATGGCGTAGTCCCCCAAAGACACCATAGTAAAATGTATAGCATCTGGGTTTAAAGAAGCAAAGCGTGGAAACATGGTTAAAAGAAAAGCTCCAGACATTAACACAAACCTTTATCCTCTCGATACTGGCTTCTACTCGTAGCTGCTGGACTGTCCTTCTTGCATGGGCCATGTTGTTCGAGCTCGTCATCTTAGAAGACATTTTCAGCAACATAAAACTGTGGAAAACACAAACAATTAAAAATGATCCCATTTATTCATAGGATTCTCAATTTAAAATAAAGTAACACCCAAAAGGCTGCAGCAGTAGGTCACCACTATTATGACTTAAGGAAAGCTTGTATCTCTATTTTTAACATTTTGACTTTTACTAAACATTTTATGAAATAATGTGAAACTAGCAGTTGATTTTATACTGTCATTTTTGATTAATCTCAATTGGAATAAAATCATTTTACATTGATTTCCATTTAAAGGTTTTTTCATTGTCGGAGGCCAACAATGTGCACAAAACTGAGACGTTTCATGGTCATGGATTATCCAGGAATTTGTCTATGCTAGAGAGACAGGCAGCACAGTCACAAGTTTGAATAAGTGCTTCAGGGTGTGCCAACTGCATCCTGTCTCCAAATGCTACAAAACAGGACATTTCTGATGCAGCACAGGAGAAGGAGGAGGAGGTTGTGACACAAAAGCTACCGCAACTGACAAAGCCCTCATTAACCCCGTCAAAACAGAGTGGGCCTGTTTCAGAGTAGTTAGATAACCAGCCTGCGGTCAGAAAGATACATACAGTGACTAAACTTAAACTTCACATGAACATTAGAGGAGTCATTATAAATGAATTATAATAGATCTGCAGTAGTTTGTGCACTTCTAGTGTCGGTCCCTAGACCGGATGAATGGTGATCACAAATATGATGATCCGCTGTGGCGACCCCTAAAGGGAGCAGCCGAAAGAAGAAGAAGAAGATCTGGAGAGTTGATTTACTATTGACTGAAACTTTGACAATTCACTGAGTAAAAGTCAAGACAATAAAAACAGACTGAACTGAACATTAATGATCCTGCAGAGACGCCACAGAACTCTAAGAGAATATGTCTTTAATAAAGACTTAATTAAGACAATACACACTTTTCACTGCTGGTCTGACCGAGAACGCAGAGATGGCCAATCTGATTAAAATTTAAAATCTGAAATATAAATATGATATAATATTTAATAAAATTAAATAATTTTAATATCTGTAATGCCCATTTTATGCCCCTTAAAATCAGTTGTGTTTATATCTTCCTCTATTCATCTTCTGCAGAACTTGTTTTCTAGAAGTGCTTTTGTCTTTCCTATAATAAGTCCCTCTGGGGCATCTGACAGCAGTAATGATCTCACTTTCGGTGGAACCAAACTAAACAATGAGGAACAACAAAAGCCACACACAGCTCACTTTACCAGCTCTCTCCCTCTCTCTCCCTCCCTCCCTTTTTCTTGCTAAATGTCCAGTTTTCTGTCTCACTCTGTCTCTATGTCCAGCTATATGTCTCTCTATTTATTTAGTCTTCCTGTTTCTTTTGCTCAATGTCCAGCTCTCTGTCTCTTTATTCTTCCTGTTTCTCTCCCTCAATGTACAGTTATCTGTCTCCCTCCTTCTCTCTTTAGTCTTCATCTGTTTCTCTTGCACCATCCAGCTCTCTGTCTTTCTCTTTAGTCTTCCTTTGTTGCTCTCGCTGTATGTCCAGCTCTCTCTCCCTCTCTCCTTGTCTTCCTTCTCTCTCACTCTATGTCCAGGTCTCTCTCTCTAGTCTTCCTCTGTCTCCCACTCTGTGTCCAGATCTCTGTCTCTCTCTATTCAGTCTTTCTGTCTCTTGTGCTCTATGTCCAGCTCTCTTTCCATTTAGCCTCCTCTGTCTCTCTCACTCTATCAAATTTTATTTGTATAGTGCTTTTTACAACTGATGTCACAGAGCAGCTTTACAGAAATCAAAAATTAAAAGGTGAACAACACATGAATAAAGGATAGACATAAACCTCCTGGTGAGCAAGCAAAAGGGCAACAGTGGCGAGGAAAAACTCAGAGGTGAAGGAAGAAACCTTGGGAGAAACCAGGCTCACAGAAGAAGACTAAATAGGGTCAACTACTGGTTTACTCTATGTACTGCTATCTGTCTCTCTATTTAGTCTTCTTCTGTTTCTCTCACTCAATGTTCAGCTCTCTGTCTCTCTCCCATTCTTTTTCTCTAATCTTCGTTTGTCTCTCATTCTATGTCCAGTTCCATGTCTCACTCTATTTGGTCTTCCTCTATTTCTCTCGCTCAATGTCCAGCTCTCTCTCTCTCTCTCTCTCTCTCTCTCTCTCTCTCTCACTCTATTTAGTGTTCCTGTTTCTCTCACGTAGTATCCAGGCTTTTCTCTCTCTCTCTCTCTCTCTCTCTCTCTCTCTCTCTCTCTCTCTCTAACATACAACATAACATACAAGACATTGAAGACATTGCCTTGATATACAAAAGTCTGGCACTCTTGTTTTAATGGCATGTGTTGCCATTTTGTATTTGATTTTCTGCATGCACTTGTCTGCAACTACACATGGAGTCTGACCAAATGTGATATTAGAGGAGTGTAAGATAAAAGAGTAGTGTAGTTATCCTAATTTCAATAGCATCATTATACCATGCCTTTCCAAAGTTTAGTTTAGCATTTTGGGATGACCTACATAGTTTCCCTCTTTAGCCCCTGTCTAAGGTTACTGGGTCTCATATAACAAGAGCAAAAATGTGTAACCCACAGCATTGTTCCCCTTGTTTCTGTCTCATCCGCGGCTTCCTTTAAAGAAAGCTGTGTGGAAATAAATGTAAAAGGAAGCTGTTATGCTGCGCACTGATAAGAACCAGGAACATTACAGTCCATCCAGGAAGAGTTATGCAATAAGTGACCCCAGAATGCTCTGCAGACAGCAAGAAGAACGACAGAGAGTAAACAAAGGCAGAGTTTTCATTCCAGAAAGCTTCTCACTGTTCACAGATTCACAATCATAAAAGACTTATGGCTATGGTATGACTTAGAGCTTATAACATCCAGAAATCCAGAATCTCAAATTATTAGAACTTTTAATTTTATAGTAGTTTGAATAAACTACTACTGAAACAGTATATAAATTCTAGTTCACCACACGCAACCACAATCATGGGGAAGACTGCGGACCTGACAGTTGTCCAGAAGATGATCCCGGACACCCTTCACAAAGAGGGAACCCACAGAATGTCACTGCTGGCTGTTCTCACACAGCTGTATGAAAGCATATTAATGGACAGTTGAATAAAAGGAGAAAAATCCCTGGCCAAAAGGATGACCACAGCCTTGAGAAGATTGTCAAGGGTACTCAGGCTACTATACCACCACGTAAAGATGTCTCCAGGAAAGGAGTTACAAGTGCAGCTTTCCTAATATTAATACCCTCCTGAAGCAGAGATGGCATCAGAGGCATCTCACATGTGCTAAGGAGAAAAAGAACCGGAGTCCTAGAGTCTAATCCCAAGCTCCTAGAGTCTGGAGGAAGAGTGGAAAAGCACAGAATCCAAGGTGTCCATCCACTCTGTGATGATTTAGGGGGCCATGACATCTGCTGGTATTGGTCCCTGTGTTTTACCAAATCCAAAGTCAGAGCACTTCATGCTTCCATTTGCTGACAAGCTTTATGGAGATGCTGGTCTCTTTTTCCAGCAGCTGCTCACAGTGCCACAACTACTACCAAATGTTTTGCTGACCATGATATTGCCGTGCACTGTCTGGACCTGAACCCCATAGAGAATGCAGGGGTAACTGTTTAAGAGAAAGATGAGAAACACCCAACCCATTGATACAGAGAAGCTGAAGGTCACTATCAAAGTAACCTGGCCTTCAATTGCATCTCAGCAGTGCCACAAGTTGATTGTCTCCATGTAATGTCGCACTAATGCAGTAATTCATGGTAAAGTAGCCCCAAAGAAGTATTGATCTTCTGAAATATTCAAATGATTTGATATACTTTACTTGTTCATGAGCTATAAGCCATACTGATCATAAGTATGTCACTTTGCATGTAAAGAATATTTGATGAAATGGTATGAAACAATTATAATGGCCATGATTATTATGCCTTAATGATGAAATGACTTCTTTCTAACTGTCCTTTCGAACTGCAAGTGCAGCATTAATACACAGTTACTCTCTCTCAAAGAAACTGCCCAAATACCAGGGTTTAAGTATAATAATATTTTTATAAAGTAGTAAATGGCAACTTTTCTGCTTTGGGTGAGTGATGATTTGTTAAATAGATGCTATTATAAAGTGCAACAAAGCCATTCATCAACCATACTGAACCTGTATGTATCTATTGAATATCTACAGAAATGGTTTGATAAAGGCATCCTTTTATTTGGATACATTTTTGAAACATATACATTTCCAGGACGACTTGTAATACATGTTTGGATTGTCTCTAGATGCAACCACTTCCATTCCACCTTAAATGCAGCAGTAGTTACAATTAACTGAGAATGTAACTACCACAACACCAAGGGGGAAAGAAAAATATGCTAACTTGCAAACTAAATGCGAGTGAGCTCATGAAGCTATGTTTACTAAAAACAAGAGACATCTTAGTTAGCTAGTTTATCTGCTGTAATGTTTGTCTTCTTCTTTCAGCTGCTCCCTTTAGGGGTCGCCACAGCGGATCATCTGCCTCCATCTTGCCCTATCCCCTGCCTCCTCTACTGTTACACCAACCATCTCCATGTCCACCTTCTCTGAGGTCTTCCTCTTCTCCTTCTGCCTGGCAGCTCCATCTCCAACATTCTTTGCCCAATATATCCACTATTCCTCCGCAACACATGTCCAAACCATCTCAAACTGGCCTCTCTGGCCTTATTGCCAAACTGCTCCACCTTCACTGTCCCTCTGATCTGCTCATTTCTAATCTTGTTCATCCTTGTCACTCCCAACAAAAATCTCAGCATCTTCATCTGCTATAACATTAGTAAAACAACTTGTCGGTAAGCTTCTCTGAAATTAACTTGCATTTAGTGCAAAAAATTGTATCTTTTTCCTTAAATACAGAATTTTATTAAGCAGTTACATTCATAGTGAAAAAAAGACAAGCAAACAAGTCATAAAGGACATTTATGTGTTTACTGACTAAAAGGATACCTTCATCAAAAGGATGCCTTTTAAATTGACAACCCATTAGCACCTGATCTCTTGAGATATGAACAAAAATTAACTTTCTCACAATAATAATTTTTTGAATACCAAGAATTGCCTGTAGGAATGTGAATCTGTCAACATCTGTCAACACCAAGAAGCTCTCTGGCATGTGAATGTATTGTTAATTTTTTTTGCTATGAAATATGGCAGTATAACCATTCAAAACTGAACTCACTGGCCTCAAACAAGAATATCGGTCCCCTAACCAATGCCAGTGTTTTCTACAGTGTGCTGTGAGCATCCTGACCTATCACAGCTCCACAGTATCCCTTTAACCAGTTACATGCAACAAAAATCTGGTAAAATTAAAATAAACGAAAAAAGTAAGGATTCAAAAATATCAAGCAGGCCTAAGAGATGCACACTTGACTACTACAATCAGTAGGCCACACATAGGGCCTTGCCTTTAAGTGTGAAACACACAATGCACTGTGGAGCATTCATCACTCCTAACACACTCCCAGAGCGAGGTGATGTCACACACTCTGCGAGCTACATGCAGCATTAACAGCTCTGTCAAAAATAACCCCTGCTCTGCGACTCCCCAGATGGGAGAGTGTGGAAAAAAGAGGTCCAGTGAGTGCAGAGAATAACGAGGGGCCATGGCTGCAATAATGGGCCTTTATCAGTCAGCACCCCGGCCTGAACAAACAGCAGCTCCTGCAGATAATGTCTCACATACGTCAACACACACGCAGGCGGCCAGCCAGGAGCCGGGGCAGGAGAGCTTAAAACACTGAAAAGGGGAAAACTGGTTATGCCAGTGCAGCCACAACCAAAGCATTTAAATGGAAACAGCCACTCAGACAGGGTTAATCACATGCTTTTTAATATTTTGAACATTAAATAATTATAGGAACTGCAAACAATAGTGTGCTCATTATTTATTCAGTTTCACCAAATCTTCATACTCACAACCACTACTTCATATGAAGAACATTAAAAAGACAGTTTCATTTGACCAGAACTGCCCAAACTAGACTGTAGAAAGAGTGATAGAGAGCGAGGAACTGAGAACACTACAATAATAGCATGCAGCTGTGAGAGGGCCAACGCTTTCGCACGCTTTAATACTACAGCCGTGCACTAAAAAACTCAGAGCCATTGTGCGCTGTGTGTCCGTCACCCTCTAAATGCCCCCATTCATCTCACAGCCAAGACTTGCATGACTATTCACCCCCAACAACAATCTCCCTCTCCCAACCCTCATCACTTACACCCTCATAACAAAGTGCTCATTTAACTACTCGGCTAGCCTATCGCTTCATCGCAGCACACAGCACTCTTCAAGGTTAAAAGTCCATGGTTAACTCCTGCTGTGCTTTCTGGTGGTCCTGGAAAACAAACCTTCTGTGTTACTACACAATAGGGTCATTAAAGCTGCAGTAGTGTTTCAGTTAAACAAGGGGAAACTTGTTTGATTAGAGGATTCCCTGTAGTGCTCAAAAAGTGCAAAAAGGGCAAACAGGCCCAAACTAATTTTAGCACGATTTACATTCTGAAACATGGGTTGTGCAATAATACATGTTGCACTGCAAGACTAGAAGTTCAGGCAAAAATTCAATGGCCTGTAGTTTTGCACTGGAGCTACACATCACTTACACATCACACACATTGCACAGATTTTTCCTTCAGTTTTGTAGTGAACACGGTTCCATTTGGGCTGGATCAAATCTACAAGAGATTCCTTAAGATCTCACATGTAAAGGCAAGTGTTTCACAGGTATGCAGCTAATATGATGGTAACTGGTAAACACAAACTTCCATTACTTGTTTGTCTCATGAGACTAGTTCCCATGCAAAACCAAAGAACAACCCTTCAAATACCAAACACCTAGATTTAAGGTAAGAACACACTATTTTCACAACATAAAGGCGAGTGCTGCTTTAGAGCAGATCTACTGTTTTGGCAGATCAGGTTGATTGACAAGAATTGCATGAACAGCATGACAAACCTGCTTGATAAGCATCACCAAACTGGTTAATCAGCATGAGCAGCTAGACCAAGTTGGTTGACCCACACAACCAGCATCACCAAGCTGGTCAACCAGCATGACCAGCAAGGTCAGACTGGTCGACCAGCATGACAAGTCTGACCAAACTGGTCAACCAGCATGAACAAACTGGTAAAGCAGCATAAACAGCATCACCAAACAGCACAGGTACGTTTTCATCTGAATGTCCAGCTCTTGTAAGCTAATAGCTACAGCTCATCTGGAGCTGGATTTTTCAGCAGGCTGTAGCAACCCAGCCCACCTTCATATCAGATTTCCACTGACACCGGCAGTTTTCCAAGAACTGTAGAACTGCCATTCTTCAAGGTTAAAATGCAATGATAATATGCACCCATTTTTATGTACACAGTGTTTTCACATGTATTCCTAAGACTTGTCTAATCTTTCTGCCTTGAAAAGAGCTGTGGGTGCTTTTTTAAAATACTGGTCATTTACAGCATCTATTACTGCCGTCATCAAAACAATCATTAAATGACTTGATTATTAATATTATCAAACATTTTGACTTGTTAACATCTAAAGCAGAGGAGTGACATCCCATCTCAGAGCGCTGATGTTACAGGAATTCAACTCTAATGCAGGGAATGTCACACTTGCTCACATGAGCAAATACAACCCTTAGTGATCAAAGACCATTTTCCTGCACTCATCATCACATGACAGGGCCCATATGATTCCAGTGATAAAAAAAAACCAGTCGTTTACTGTACACTGTCGTTTACTTCCTTTTCAATTAACAAAAATGGAGCATATTTTAAATTGTGCTGCTGCTCTTTGTGACCACAATAAAATCATATGATTTAATATGAGTTATATGATTTAAGTTGTTTTAAGCTGCTTAGTTTTCCTTTCTTCAATAACGTATAAACCTCTGAAAGGCTCTACATGGTTTGTTACTCAGTAATTCATTCATAGTTTAGCCTAAAGTGACATTTTATTCATGGCAAAACACTATTTAGCAACAGAAAAAACTAGTTTCTTTGCATTTCATAAAATATATACTGACCAAAGAAGGAAAGTTCCTGAAACACACCCTGTGTATGAAAGTCTAGGGAAAGGGTTACCAAACCTGCTCCTAAAGAGCTACCCTTCTGCAACTTTCAACTTCAACCCATTTTCACACCCATTCAGCCAATCAAGAACTTTGGAAGGAAGTAATTAGTTGCATCAGTTGACAAAATGTTCACCAGGAAACATTGTGCATTTTTGTAATTGCCTATAGGTCTAGAAGATCCAGGATCCAGGAGGATTGGGCTGTTTAAAAACAATACTGCTGTGTTCTTCCCCTTAGCTTTTGGACCCAAAACAATGTGGCTGATGAAGTGAAACAAAAGATTTCATTCGCTGATTTCAGTGGGTGATTAACTGAAAACCAACCGACGGAATTTTAAGGAGCCATTGTTGCCAAGTTTTCAAAATAACAGAAAAAGATAAAGGGCCCAAAGCAAACCTTTGCATGGTTAGTACCTAGTATCCCCCGTTTGTCAAATATCACAGCTTGTAAACACTTTTTGTCACCAAGACTCATTCAGTTCTTGTTTGAGGAATTTTCATTCATTCTTCCTCGCAAATGTATTCCAGTTCTCTGAGTCTCACATGCACATGCTCTTTCAAGGCCTATTCATAGATTTTCAATGATGTTCAGATCAGCGGACTGTGAGGGCTTTACTTTTTTATGTAGTTTATTGTATTTTTTGTTTAAGATTATGAACACTTTGTAGAAGCCATACTCTTAAGCTTTTTAACAGATTGTATTATATTTGCTCCCACAATTTGGGAATGTCATTGAATCCATTCTTCTATCTACCTGTGAAATGTTCACTGTGCCCTTGACTGCAACACAACCCCAAAGCATGATTGATGCACCCCTATTCTATAATGACTGGAGAGGTGTTCTGTTCATGAAGCTCTATTTTAATCTAGTCGGTCCATGTAATATGTTTCCAAAATGGATCAGTCTTGTTTAAGTGGGTTTTTATTTTGCAAACTTAAAAAAAACTGATGCTGAATTTTGTGAGGACATGGGAGAGGTTTTCTTGTGATAACTCTTCCATAACACATAACAGCTCCAGAATCTGTTAAGTCTTCCTGAATCTTTCTGATGTGCCTTTCTAGCAAACCTACGAGCAGCTGTCTCTGAAATATTTCTTGATCTTCCAGAACTTATATTGACCTCCACATTTCCAATTAACTGCCTTTTCTTAATTACATATGAACTGAGGAAATGGCAACCTGGAAAGCTTTGCTACTTTCTTATAACCTTCTCCTCCTTTGTGGCCTCAACCATTTTCAGTGCAGTACTTTGCTAGGTAGCTGTAATTAATAAAGCATTGAAATTTTCATCAACTGTCAGTGAACAACAGTGAACACAATTCAGGACAGCCAATCAGAACAGATTCCATTATATACTAAAAATGAAAAATGCCCAAACATTATAGGTTTATCTGATTAACTCTCAATATAATCCACAAATAACATAATTATTCATATCCTCAACAGTGACTGCGCTATAAATAATCATGCAATAGATATACTGTGGAAATCCACATGATACAAAATCACATGTTGTCTACAGTGAGCTCACAGGTTCAAGGACATACACAAAGCATGTGAGCAGGGAGGAGCTAAGAAAGAAAATGAAAATGTGGTGCAGGTAAAACTAGGAAAATGAAAGTACAACAACCTGTGAAATTTTTAATTTTCTAAACAGTCCATCATAACACAGAGATTAAGACATGTGACCAACCCAGTGCTTGTACACACTACACTGTTTTTTAATGATATGGAAAAGCCCAAAGATTCCTGGCCCTAGATTGTTTTTGGGGTGGTTTTCCCACTCAGCAAAGACATGCAAAGGGTCTGAGTTTTGTCTATTAGGGTTTGGACTGGAGCTATAAGACTAAATTAGCTTACAGTGGAGCAACTGCACACATGTACACACTGATCATGACATTAATCATTTTTTATCAGCTTCACTTACCATGCAGGAGCACTTTGTGGTTCTATAATTACATACTGTAGTTCATTTGTTGCTCTGCATACCTTGTTATCATCCGCTCACCCTGTTTAGCAATGGTCAGGACCATTCAGGATAGGAGGATATATACACTGATCAGACATAACATTATGTCCTTGCTTGTAACCTCATTGTCTAGATATTTCCAGTTGGTAGACTATTCTCAGTTTAGCAGTGGGGACTGAGGGGTTTAAACACTCCAGCAGCACTCTGATCCACTCATACCATTTAATGGTTGAAGACCATTAAAGAACGGGGTGAAAGGAAGCTAGCAAAGTAAGCAGAGAAACAGGTGGATTACACTGTATAACTATAGAACTACAAAGAGCTCATGTATGGTCAGTGGAGCTGATAAAATGGACAGTGAGAGTACAAACAAGGCGGTGGTCATGATGCTGTGGATGATCTGTGTATAGACTGCGTACAAATTAGGGATGTGACGGAGCTGAGGACAATCCGCATCCGTCGGATTCGAATTTTTTAGCTACAAATCCGTCGAATGCGAATGTGAATGTGGATTTGGTAAACATGGGGCCAAGAACACCTGATAAACCCAGAGACACCCATTTGTGCTTATATTTTTGTATTTTTTCAACACAAATACATGATGCTTAAACAGGCCATCAGCCACAGGTAGTCACGAACTCACGGTATACGGTGTAATTCATCATGCTGTTTAAATGACACTGAATCATACAATTATCAATCATTTATTTTCATGTAATTAACTAATTATGCATTCTTACACAAAGAAGACTTATCTCAACTAGTATTGTAGAACTGTTCAGTGTTTACTACTGTTTTGTGTTTTACAATTGTTTTCTTACCACATTCGGCCATTTTCATAATTTATTTATGTAAAGCGGGAGTATAAAGTAAACAACATTCACCATTAAATTCAGATGAACATTGGCGGTCTCTAAAAGATGACCTGCAGGGCGGAAATCAACGTGTGTCATGCACCCCTCAGTCTCTCCGGACTCCCAATTCCCAGAATCCTTTAGTTTGTTACCTGACTGATCATGTGACTCACATTCTCGATCACCGGAGTTCTGATTGTATTCTCCTGGTCCGGAGAGACTTTAATCCAGTCTTTCAACCTGTTCAGTGTCTAGCTTTGCCTCGCAGCCTCAGCGCGCTACCCATGTTTATCGTTATCAGTCTGTCCTGTTCCGTTTTCTGATCCTGCCTTTCGTCTCGTCCTGTGTTTATTCTGCCGGTTTTTGATCTTCGCCTGTTTTTCGAATGCGTCTCTGGTTTGTCCAGTCTGGTTTTGTCTCTCCTGCCTGTTAAACTCCGTTTAACGCATTTGTCCCATTAAAGTGCTGTGTTTATATCTGCGTCTGCTTCGTGCTGTCCGGTCCTGATGGTATGAACGGTTCTGTTTTACATACCGGCGGCGATTACAAATCCGCATTCGAGGAAAATGGGCCCTAAAACATCCGTCGAATTCGAATCTGCTAAAAATAAGTCGAAGTTTGAATGTCATCGAATTCGAATTCGAACTTCGTCACATCCCTAATACAAATATATCAAAAGTTTGATTTGGTTCTCTTTATCTAATTTTAGAACTAGGTCTAATTTAACGATGCCACATTTATGCAGAAATATTGAAAAGTGTTCACAAACTTTCAAACACCACAGTATTTATGCATGAACATTCATAAAATGTCTGAGGTCATTCTCTTTTAAACTCTTTTCAATTCACCCAAATCCACAAGTAGTCATTAGTATGCAGGCCTATGCAAAGAATGCAAAAAGGAGGAAGTGAATGTAAGGTGTCTGCTGTGACACAAAGGGCAGTTGTGTAACACTGTGGCACCTGCAGGTTCACCCTGTCTGCACACAGGCATAGAGGTTACAACATTTGGGGGGCCTCTGGGGGGACCAGGGGTGAGGCAGTCTCTTTCTTTCTTTCACTCACACCAACAACAAATGCCCTAACATGAGACACTTAGTGGTCTCAATGCGTTTTTCACACAGTCCCCTCTGTACCCCAAATGTAGTTGATTGACCATGACTTGTGTGGTGTCTGAAGGTTGCTTCTGTAATTTTGCATGGGAGATATGAGGCTAATGTAGCAAATAGTGGAAGCTCATACCCCACTAATCAGAATTGAGTTAAATGTTCAATAACCTCAATAATAATGCAATTCAGACTGTTTATGACTCACTGTCATCTATTAACATGATCCAGTGGACTGGAATCGGGGTCAATTGATGGACAGTTCAATGGATCATGCATCAGCTATTAGGTATTAGCTCCATCCAGTAATGGTCCACATGATTTTACCACTGTGCTCTAGCAGAGCTGTGGTCTAGGCAACATTAACAGTCATGAATTCCCAGCCTGCAGTAGTCAGGAATGCTCTCAGTAGATAAGAGTCTGCAGTTTGAAACTAGTTTATTAAGTTCATGTGATCTGCACTTCCTCCTTTGTTTTACCCATAATACTTAAAATATGTGGAGAAAAACAACCTGCCACATTCTTACTTTTAATTTAGGGCTGATGGTATGTCAGATATGCTTTACATAATTCCATTTAGCTCCAATAAAGCTCCAGTGCAAAACTGAAGAAATGAATTAAGCTCGTGTCTTGATTGATCAGCTACATTTGGGAAACCAAACTATTCCTTCAAACTCTCACCCATATGCACATCTCTAATAGAGAGCTTTCCAGAACTGCTCACAATCCCTGCTTTGTCCCTAAGGAGTCGTAAACCACATAATTGGGGAACTTTACTGTATTTGGGTCATCTGAGACCTTCTCCAACAATGAGGACTTCTCATTTTCCAACACTAAAATATACAGCAATCACTGACCTATTCACACCCACTTCTATTCATCTGCTCACAACAGCAACATGCTCTTCCCCAGGCCAGGCCCATCCTTACTCTCAGAGGAAGTGATACAGTCTCTACCTGCCTGGCAGGATATGGCTGTGACTGTGGGTTAGGCTTAACAAATAAGGAAATGATGTCCATATTAGAGCAGATTATGAAATGCAGCAGGGTGAAGACATGTGAGGTACACATAGACTAGGTCACAAAATCCTTATCAGAACAACTGCTAATCAGCACAATGGTTGCACACAGTACTGATATGGACTAATATGGACTAAACCTTTTCTTGGACAAAATTCCAATGATAATGGTGGTTCACTGTCAATTTAAGAGACCACTAATTACCACTCATCTATTGTGATAATTGCAATCTGTAACAAGACCCATTTTTCTAAGAGATATACTCCTATAAAACTATAACTATAATTATAATTAAACCTGATTAATGTCATTGATGTTACATGTCACAATCAGTGATGGTTAACTAATGTTATGCTGTATGTTTAGCAGCTTTCCATAAAATGAGGCTTGTTATTACATCAGGATGACCAGTGGCCAGAACCCAGAGAAAGGAGGTGGAGCTAAATGTATTCTGGCGGTAAAGAGATGTGAGGTATGGCCTCCATGAATCACAATGAGCCTTGGGTGTCCATGACCTAGTCACTGGTTGTTCTTTCTTGTACCACTTTTTGACCACTGCATATCGTTGTGGAGATCTCCTGACCCAGTCGTCTAGACATCACAACTTGGCTCTTGTCAAAGTGGCTCAGATTATTACGTTTGCCCATTTTCCTGCTTTCAAATAAACTCTTAAGACTTTTCACTTTCTGCCTGGTGCAACTGAAACCACATAATCAAAGTTATTCACTTCACCTGGCAGTGGCTTTAATGCAAGCTGTATCGCAATCGCACGATGCAGCAATATAATTGCAAAAGTGTTGGTCTGATCACATTGTGTAGCCTTATTGTACAGTTTTGGTGGATATGTGTTGCTGCATGCCAAAGCAAACATTTTAACCTAAGTTACCATATCGTTCCCAGATTACCAAGCAGTCTAAGTCTAAGGACACTCACGCAACCTGCCAACAGACCGGCTCTGGTAACGACATCCTTACACATCTGTGACAACATCACATCCTAATGTTTCCTTCTGTTTGAAAGATTTCTTTTAAAGCTGACAGGGCAAACCGGCTTCAACCTCAACTGAATCACAGACTATGCCAGACAGAGACAGTCGGTGGATTTATCTGATAAAATGTTGATGTAACTCAAGCATTAATCGCTATGGTGCCATTCACGGCTGCTGGTGCCAGGCAGCAGAAGCTCAGAGACTAATGTAAACTCATCCAGGAGCAGATTAAAAACCCACACATGTAACTGTATGGTCAGATTAGATGTAGGGGGGAGTGATATGGTAAATGCATCATAACACAGTAAGACATTTTCCCGATACCTGATATTTATCGCAATATTTTGTGCTGACAAAATGTTTTTGATGTGTAAAAATGCTATCCAAACCCTTGCCCATAAATAGTACAATGATTTTGTCTCAAAAAGTGCTGCACTATATCCAATTAAACAGAACTAACTACACTCTTAGTAATGAAACATGGTCATTGCACTGACAATTTCCAATGTATGTGTAATGGAGCAAAACTGGACCCAGATCGGGGCAGGCGTGGACAAGGATGACAGTAAGTGCACAGCGATATAAGGTCTGGACAGGATTTACTCCAGAATCCAGGTCCAGAACAGATGGTCCGGTGTGCAAGTGGACCCCGCAACAGATACTTTTTGATATCAGGGTAGTATATAACAAAAATAACTTCTCACAACTTGATCAAATATTGTTATATTGTCCACCCTTAATTAATCATTTTTGATTTGGTGAAATAAAAATAAGTGAACAAATCCTCTACAGAAACACATTTTACACACATTCGAAAGCACAATTAGTGCATCAATTATCATTATCAAATGTGGTGTGTACAATTATGGTGCATTTTATAACATATTTTATTTCATATTTTTTAAGTTCAGCAAATTGTGCTCTAAAATACATCTATGTAGCTACATAGCACACCAAGACCTAGAACATTATGAAAGAACTGCTAGTATGCTGTTTAGCCAACTGGTACAAATGCCAAATAACTACCAAGAACCTGCATGTCAATTTAGTAATTTAGATTAAGTAGTGGTGCACTGTTCTACTGTACAGCATCGATTGCACAAACAATCTTCACTGAAGACTCAAAAGAAGAGTCCAAACTTTTATCCCTGCCATGGGTGGCATGCCTGTACCCATAATGCACAGCTGAGGAAAGTCCAGGTTCTGTGTTCTCTTTCAAGTAGTCTCACAATACCTGAGAGAGAGAGAGAGACACTTGAGTGCACAATTAACATCCCAGTCATAAAAGTGATTTATCAATACTTTCACAGCGAACAAAGGACATGCGCTGTTTATTTTCACTGAGACAGGAGTCCAGCATGTGCAGCAAATGCAAGTCATCCTAACCTCAGCTTATGTGAAAGAAATGCAGGGCAAAAAGAATAACAGTACAGTGATCCCACAGCGACACCCTTTGGGACAAAGTGGAACTGCAGCTTTCTGACTTGGGTTACAGTGACTTTCCGTAAGTGAACATGGTCACCTCCGACACACATCTTATTCAGTCAGGCGAAATCAGTGACTCATGTGTTTTTACAATACAGCATTCATGGAATATTTGCTGCTGACTGATTTCAAAGACTGACTTTCTTATTGAATAAGCAAAGTTTAGCAGTTAAACAAAATTTGTATGTCTATTTATAGCCTTTTATTGTTAAAATCAACCTGAAATCTCAAATAAAAAATAAATATAATAAAAGTTTAGGATGAATTTGTTTCCTTGGTCAAATTATAATGCAGCATAATACATCATATATTAATGAAAAGATAAAATTCTTGTTTTCTCATAAATTCAGTCCTCCAAAGGTAATGAATTTTCCTGCTGTTTCTAAAGTTAGGGTAGGCAGGGTTATATAGTCCAATTAGGGCAGGACAATACATCAATATCAATATCGGGAGCAAGATGTTTATTTTGCTTTATAGTTTTAAAATAACGCTGTTTGAATCTTTCTTTCAGCTCCCTTGCTCTGCTCCACCACATGCTCTCAGCTCCTCCTCTAATCTACTCTCCTCCACCCCCATTCATGCTCTCATGTACACACTATGGAAGATTTAGTGTGTATAAAGGAGTGAAGATCAAATTTCAATATTTAAATAGAATTTAAAAAATGGAAGAAGGATGGGGTGTCCTATTTTTTTCCTATTTTATTTTATTTTTCACATCCCATATCATATATTATATTGTATATCATAATTCAGCTAAAATATATCAGGATATGTTTTTATTGTTTTGTTTTTACAGAACAACAGTAATGGAAGTTCCAATTTGACTACACAGTGTAGTCTTCACAAGTTTGGACACCCTATTGCAAAGGCTACGTTTTTTTTTTTACTAGTTTTGATTAGCAAATCAGTCCTAAGCATGTCACTAATTAGGAACTGCTGAATCAAATATACCAGCTTCATACATTCTCTGACTTGTAATTCTTCCTGCCAGTCATGTGATCTCTAGACTAATGCCAATAGAGATACATGATAAATAGCCGCAATAAAATAAATAAAATAGCCGTGAACATGCTAAAACATATCTGTTTAATGAGATTCATGAATGTGAAAATGAATGTTATATTACTGTGCCTGCAAATGCAACAAAGTCAAGGCCTCTTAGCACTGAAACTGCTCCAAAAATCACAACTGAAGAAGTAAAAAAGTGACCTCTGGTGCCACCACTTGGAATGAATTAAAAGTGCTTGGGTCAGGAAACCAACCACAAATGCTAAAAAATGTAGAATAGTAAATGTGGTCATTTCACACCCATTACTTAACCAACAGTGCGGTCCAGAAAAACTTCAGAAATGTTAGAGAACACTGCTATTTATGAGAGTTTTCAGTTAGTATGTTAACTTTGTGCTTTCCATGAAAGCAAGCAACATTTTTGAGAGAAATAGAAGCAAAAAGACTGATTTAAGCAGGTAACCTAAACTAAGTAGTTATGGTGTGAGGTCAGGCCAAAGTTATCAATGTAGGTTTATTAGAAATAGCTTCCCCCACACCCCTCATATCTGATGAGCACTATATCTAGCTAGGCCTGTGACACATTCTGGGGAAACATGGAGTTATTTATAAAGGTCTATGAAAGTGTGGTGGCCAGAAAATCTTTAGTTTATATGATATATATTTTTCTTATGTCAGGAGAAAGATTTAGACAGGCTGTTACCAAAATAGATCCCAATGCATGTTTTAGGGCACTAGTTATTGCACTATATATTATAAATATTCATACTAGTGTACTTTATTCATACCTGCCTTACTCTTTCACCACCTGCATGGACACTTGTGCATTTTATGTAAATAATATTTATTACACTTTTGGTTAGATGCTAACTTTTTTTTCTTTGGCTCTGTACCTGTACTCTGCACAATGACAAAGTTGAATCTAACCTAATGGCACCATGCATAATGCCAAGCTTGGGTTAGAGGGGTATAAATCCTCCCAGCATTGAGCTGTGGAGCAGTGTTCTTGAGCCAAGCCAAGTCTCTGGCTTTTCTATTCTGCTTTCACCTGGAAATGCAGTCTAGACACCATCTAAAAAAACAACCAGACTAGGTCATACTCTTCAAACTGGTTCAGCTGTTTAACCAGTTTAGGATATGTTTGAGTTTGATAGTTTAGCTGTTCTACCAGCATCACCACAAGCATGAGGTATATGACCATAGTGGTCAACTTATAACTTACATAGTGTCAGTAACCACATAATCAAGTATATTTGAGTTTACTGAATACCTCCTCAGAGTTTGAGGATTTAGACATGCAGTTTGCATCATGCCAATCGATCTGCAATAAGCTCCCAGTACTTATTAGCTACATTCGTTTTGTAGATCCTGTGGAAAACTGAAAAATCTTCAGACACTGAGCATGTCTTGGCTAAGTGATTTTGTCTTGAGTAGTTTGCAGTAAGGGGGGGATGAGGCACTTCAAAGTGAACTTCCAAAGAATGGAATCAGTCCTCTTATTTATACATTTATATATTTTCTGAAACTCAAGAAAGGCATGATAAGACAGGAACATCTGTTATTACTATGCTATTACAGGAAAGAATCTCAGTCACAGGGAACTTGAGAGTTTTACAGGGAACTGGAGATTAGGTGTATCTGTATTTAAGAGTATGACAGATACTGTGACTAAACCAGCAGAAATCATGCAATACCGCACAATGCAGCAACAGCTGATTACATGCTTAAATGAATATGGCGTTCAGCCTGTTGATAACCAATATACACAACAATTAGCCATGACATTAAAATGATATGATGTAGGTCCCCCTCATACCATCAAAACAGCTCTGGCCCATTCAGGCATTGTTTGGCCCATCGTTTGTTTAAATTATTAACCAAGCTTATTCACAACACTAGTGCTTTGTGCAACATGTTTGACAACTGGACTTCTCATCTTCTACAATGCATCAGATAGTCACCCAGACGACCACTTTGACGTCAGGGAGTCACTGCATGAATTCTGAGTCAATAAAATCACATTACGGCTGACACAAAGACAGCAACACTTCCTGCCCTGGTGTAGCGAGGAAGTGCTTTATCTCCCACCAGGCAGATACAGAACTGTACCTAGAGTATCTGCACCATTTATTCCTGCATCACCACCACAAGCCCTTTCTCCCCAAATCCAGCTCTTCATCAGCACTGATTTCATTTATTCTTACTTTATTTCATGTCAAAAATGGGGAAATTTGTGTGGTAAAACCCAGCATTTCACAATCAAATACAACGGATGTGTATTGCCTCAATTCCAAAACTTCTGGAAGAACAACACTTTGTTTTAGATGGGCAACATATTGAGGTTGATGGATGTACTTTCTGCATTTAGTAGTTCTAATGATGCACTTTACTAATCATTTCAGTGTTTTGTTACTGTTACTTAAGTCTTGTTACTTAATTTAAAACATAACTGCTTTGTATTTTAACTTCCAGCTGAACTGATGTTGACTGCATTTGAATTTCACCCATGTTTCATGCATGATAAAAACCCTATCTGTCAACTTCAGGTATGGACGTCCCAAAAAACACTTGAGAGAACTGTCTGTGACACTGCGTGAAAGCTAATCAAAACCACCATTTGACTGCAAAAGATCTTCATGAAGATTTAGTCTTTGGAGTATTAAGAGCCCTGTTATGCTATGCTGGAACCAATGCACTAATATGAAAATTGTTGAAGAGTCATCAGAACTTTCTTGCATCATCACCAGAAAAAAATAGGCATTAGAGAATCTAAAAAGCCTGTTGCATTTTGGATTTCATAAAAAAGATCCCCTCTCCAACTGTTAAGCATGGGGGAGGAGAGATCAAGCTTTGGCTTGTGCTTATGACACAAAGAACATTTCCCTGACAGAGGAAAAATGGATTCAATTAAAAACCAAAATTGTGGAACAAAAAGCACCATGTGTAAAAAGTTTAAATGAAAATGCTTTCTACAGCAGGACAGTGGTCCTAAACACACCTCAAAATCCACAATGAACTGCCTGAAAATGAGCAAAGTGAAGGTTTCACCATGGCCTTCACATACCCCAAACATCATTGAACATTGGACCTCAAATGAGCAGTACAGTTGACAATTTGACCAGGGTGCCCAAACTCAATTTACTGGTAGTGATGACACTTCTCTGTATCCATTCTGACCACTTGTCATCACTGTTTGTGCTGGACAAAATGACCTCAAATCGATAACACAATTAATTGAACATTTTACTTTGGTTAAAGGTTCTGAACGTTGGTTTTGATTATTTTTCGATTATTTAAGTACTGTTGAAATAGAAGTATGGTTTCAAATATCTTCCTTTGTAATTCTGTGAACATTTGACAAGACTGAACAGCACTAAGGTCACCAGAAGCTAAGCTCTAGAAGAACTGAGCCACCACTCACATCCTCTGACTAATTAGCAACACATCAGCAGTGATGAGATTACAACAGTTTGGTGCTTCATCATCTCAGTCGGAATGTACTGCACTGAAGGTTCCGTTTGACTAGTCTCCGGGAATTAGACCAGAGTAAAATCATTTTGTTCATAATTGAATTAAAAAAGAACTGAACTATGTAATTTTATATGTGATCAATATAAAATGACAGCTTACCTCTTTGAATGAAATTATGATAATGAATGGACGTTTTCACCATATTCTAATTGACTGAGTTGAACCAGTACTTACTAATATTCTAACTAAAACAGCGAGAACACAGGTTTCAATATGATTCACAATTCAAAAATCAAGATTTGTTAAATGTAAAGTTAAATGTGGGGCTTTCAATTGATATAAACAATCACACAATTTGCAATAATGTTGGATATTAAAATGGAAAATTAAATAATCAATGTAAGATCAACCAAATGGAAATATATTTATGTTGAAGCTGTCAATTTTTTTTTAATCATGATAAACTTTCTGATCGATATTCAGATATATTAAGTGAGGTAGGGAGGAATAAGTGAGTGAGTTAGTTATGAGATTTATCTGTAATTGAGCTGTAAATAAACCTTTTGAACTGTAGTGATGCTGTGTTTACATCACTACACAAAACCACCAAAATACACCACTAGGCTCTGCAAAAGGAGTCAATTATGGGAAGGGGTTGGTAAAATTATTCATTTTAACACATTAAAGGTTCAAGATTAATAGTGCTTTAGGGTGTTAGCATTGAAAGCACTAGGTAAAAGTGAATGGACAGATAAATTACAAGGTGAGACTGTCCAGAACTGTCATGCCACCTTCTAACAAAACAAACCCCAACAATCACATTTCATTTCAGTTTGGATGTGTCTATAGAATAAGCCCTGGCCTACCCCTCCCCTCCTACCCTGACAGGTTGCACCCAGGCTGGCATGGGGCATGCCAGCCACACACATTTATATTTGCATTTCATTTTTACATTGAATCTTTCATTGCATTTTCATAGATGAGCGGGACATTTAATGGAAAAATTCTACCCAAACACCATAACATTAGCTAAAGTATCTAACATAGATGCATTGCTTAGATTTGCATTGGCCTTGTCTAACATCACTACTGCAGCATAAGCCCAAGCAAAGCCCCAGCTTCCATATCACTACCATGCAATCGGTGCACAAGCTATGAACACGGGCGTATTTTGAGCATGGACAGAGGTGACGCATCCCCATCAATATCCAGTGATAATTGAAATGTCTCACCCAATAATTTGATTTCTGGTCATAGAATTAGAATGGACGGATTCACATGTCCCCACCAATACCCTCAATACCCCCAGCACCCACCCAACCCACCCCCATTCTCAACTAGTGTCCCCCGTCCCCACCAATGTCAAGATCAAATCTACACCACTGGCTATGGGCCTCATCCAAAATCACTACCATGATGTTTGCATGTTGTCAACTGGCCTCATCCGACATTACTTGCTGTTAAGCTGCATCCCATGCTGTTAAGCTGCTGTTATTGTAATAATAGTAATATTGTACCATACCATCAATGTTAATACCACAGGTTGACCAACAAACCAGATAGGCCAGATTAACAGAGCCTCATTTAACTAGCAGACAACATCCACAGCATTAGTCAGTATTACCCTGGAAGCTGTCACCTAGCTGTTCTGGAAAGATGAGAGGTTCAGAACAAGGGAAACAAACCTCCCTGTTTAATGACAGGCTGCACTCACTCCACAGTGTCTTTAAATGCTTACTAATGAGTGTAAGTATTTAACAGTGTAGTCATGCTATGCAGTTTGCTGCTCGGGTTTAGAGGGAACATGCAGGGCTTGGTCCTTCATGGGCAAGTCCAGGCACCAGATGTTACAGCCCTCATAGTAAAGGGAGCACACTTTCTGAGGCATCATTAAAATTGAACAGGGTTGCTTTTTCATAAGGGATTTTGAGGGGACTTGTTCCATCACGTTGCCTCATTTCACTTTATGAAGAGAATCAGCATAGCAATACTGAATTCAGCACTGATTTCAGCACAAAAAAATAGAGGCTTTCTCATTACAGTACTGAGTTATTGATCACATGGTTGTGCCTTCAACATCCAGGTCTGCTAATCTACAATTGTTGGGCCCCTGACCAAGGCCCTTAACTCTCTCTGCTCCAAGGCCAAACATTTAAAAATAATTCAGTCACTGAGATGTTAACAAAATTATTCAGAGTGGTTTGGTCTGAAATTGTTTGTTTCTTGTCTAGTGCAGGAACCATATGTGTGGTGTTTTCTGCCAAGCAAAATGCCTCTATTTTTTGCTGACATGGCTTTAAAATTGCACTCAAGGCTCTTATATTAAGCCTGGAACTAGAACTGTATAACACAGACTTAACAATGGTACTTAACTAATAGGGAAAATCTTTTTAATACCCACAGTGTGCAGGGAATCGCTCTTCTAACATCGTACATCAAATAAAAATATGTTGAGAAATGACACTATTTACTGTCTGAGCACCTTCTGAACATAACCTGCCATATGATTTCTGTTTAGCAAATGTATATCATAACTGTCCAATGAAAAACATGTATCTTCAAAAAGGCAACTGTTATGCTTAAATCCTGTAAAAATAAAAAAAAGCTTTTTGATTAGATTAGATTAGATTAGATAGAACTTTATTGCTCCCTTGGGAGGGTTCCCTCAGGGAAATTAAGGTTCCAGCAGCAGCATCAGTACAGTACAGAAAATAGTAGAAAGATAAGGTAATAATTTAGTAAAGAAAAACATTATATAAATATAAAGAATATATAATATAGAGACTATATAACAATATACAATATAGATAAATAGTGCATGAAAAAAGGAGTTTTAACCTTGAATGGAAGTACAATAATTAAAAGTAATTTTAGAGTCTTTCTATTGGCCTATTTTGTAGAGAGCAGCTAAAGGATTCAAACCATTGAGATATTAAACATGGACAAAAATGGAGACGAATGATTTTCATTGGACAGCATATTTAAAGCTACACCTCTGGCCAAAATTAAATGACAACCAAAATAGTTAAATAAATGCATTTTTCCCAACACGAACCACAAACACCACACATATGAATGGACACATAATATTACTATTCATGTTAATAAATCAGCAGGATTAAATGATAAGATGAATCAAGCAATTGCACATCATCACTCTCCAGTGAATAACATGAATAAAAAGCTCTTGGATGGAAGTTTTGTAAAATAGGAGTAATTAACTTTACACTTTACAGTTTTTCTATTGGTCTACTCGTCCAAGATGATTTACATCATGAAGAGAGCAGCTACAGGATTCAAATCAGGGAGGAAATCAAAGATGGACAAAAATGGAGGTGAAGGATTTTCATTGGAAGGCCTATTTAGAGCATCTGCATGGATATGAGTTCATATGAACAGTCCTGAACGACTGACGGTGAGGCTGTAATTGAGAAGTACGTGCAGGGCGTAGCGCCGGAAGAAACGGTAGCTAAACAGAACGTTGTAGTCATGGCAACGGGCGTCTCCTACGATCGCCACTGGATCTGGCGAAATCAACACAAATCTGTCGCGAAAGCACTTCACGGCAATCCGACTGACTCTGACCCCACCTCACTGAGTGAAGTGTGTCTTTAAAAAGCCTGGAATGCAGTTCATTCCACCAACTCTCCCTGAAACCTGTTTACACCAGAGATCAGCAACACAGACAAACCTCCGGGACACCGTACGAACCCAAATCCCAGCGACTAAAAGTGTCCTCAACCTCCGCTTTCACGAAGTTCTCCTTTACCTCCAGATCGAGCCTGAACTAATCCGAGATCAGCCGCCACAGTCGCCTCCGAGCAGCCCGAACACCAGCCTGCCCCTCTGCGAGCCGCCCCGGGCTGCTGATCTACTCTACACTAAAGTCTTTCACTTGTAGAATGACAAGAGTTTGTCTCACTTCCACCCAACCAACCACACAAGCGCACACAATGACGAAAACCACGACCTTCCGCAGACAGCCAAGTGCGTAAAACGGCCTGCGCGCTCCAAACCGCAACGACGCGCCCTACCTAGGGCACTCGCTAAGGAGCACACTCGCCCTTCAAGCGTCAACGGACACAACTGTCACTTTGTTGGTTCCCTGCTCTGACAGGCCTCCTGAATCTGGCAGTTCATATTCAGTCCACTCGGGCGTTGAGCAAGAAAAGCACAAGACTGAAACCGGGCCCTGCGGAACCGTAATTGTCCACCCTGTACCGAACCATAGGGCAGGGCAGGCAACCCTGATCCTCCAGTGCACAAAAAGGCCCTTCAGGACTGGGGTTGAGAGGAACTCAGTCAAAGTGCTCAGGGAGTCAGGAGCAGGATTGTGTCGACATGAACCTGTTGTATGTCCAACGTCTCATTTATTCATATGTCACACACATCATGGCTGTAACTCATAGGCTGCCAGTCACTTTAGAAGTCAAGGACACCATAGCAACCTAGGATACCATAGAAACCATCTAAAAACATAAACGTGCGTGTAGATCCACTGTGCTTGCATGCATTTTATCCAGATCAGTTTGGGAGTTAAGTGCCTCGCTCAAGGGCACTTCAGGCATATACTGCCAGTAAAGGGAATCGAACCTGTAACCTTCTATATATAACTACCAAGCTACAGCTGCCCACATCAAGCAACACTATGGTGTTTCAAGGTAGTAACTATGGTGTTGATTAAATGGTTGCTAGGTGGTTGCTATGGTGTTGCTAAGTGGTTACTAAGGTATCCATTTTGGTTTGCAATACTCATAGTCAGAACACAACCCAAACTTTGGTTCTGTTAACCCAGCAATGCAGGTAAAATTGCATAGCATTGCTGAATAATAAACCTGTCTGCTGGGACAGAGCAACCCACTGCTGTATACTGGGTTTATTGACCCAATAATGGTCCAGTGCTGAGTTGCTTCAACCCAGTATTTTTAGTGTGTGTGTCGGGAATAGGGGCAGCTCTAGTCTGCCACAAGAAATGTGGAGTTGTTACTCACTACATTACATCAAACCACTGATCAAGCTGGTCAGATTGGTTGACCAGTTTCGTCAGGTTGGTCTTGCTGGTCATGGCTGGTCAAGCTGTTTTTAATGCCAACAAAACTTTGGATGCACATCTGGATGCTTTCACCACTACTGTGGAAAATGTTGAGACTGTTTACATCGTAACCATATAATTATACATATTTAAGTAGATATTTGTAGAGTCTGAGCCCTTCTTGTGAGTTGTGTACTCATGTTCCTGCTCCGTGTTTACATTGTTAAAATGCAGCAATTGTGCAACGCTTGTGAAAAATGCTGTTGAAGTGTGTTTTGGAAAGACATACTAGTGATTCTATTAGCATTGGAGAAAAGTGTACTTTTACTTTTCTTTTTATTTTTGTCTTTTTTTTTTTATTCTTCTCTTTTATACATAGTTATATAACAGTCCTGGCTGTGCAAGCTGATTGGTTGAGAAGTGTTGAAACCATGCTGTTATTTCATCACAATAGCATGTTTTTTTTGACAGTAACACTGTTTGCATCACTCAAGTCAATAGACATTTTTGTGAAAAAAAAAACCCCAAAAAAACAAAACATGCTGTTGTGGCGAGATAGCATGGTTCACCTTCGGCTCCCGTCTGCTTCATCACATCTGCGCTGCTATTTCATAACACACTCCCTCTCATCTTCTATTGCTTTATTGTATTTTTCACTTCATCTCAATTTTCCACCCCATTTTTGAAGATCCTCTTCTTATGTACAATGCTCCTGACAATAAGAGGGTGAAGACAAGCACACGCCTCCTCCATTGCAGGCCAGCCACCACATGTTTGATTGCATCATTGCTAGGTACTCAACAAATCCTAAAACACCGGGGCTAATAGATGACTGCATGCATTGCACTGGTGTGGGGAGAGAGTGCCATCTACCCATCCAGAGAGAGCAAGGATTTTTGCTCTCTTGGACTCCAGATGCTGATGGCAAGACTGTCAGATCATTGTGCAAGTGCTTTAGACAACAGAGACACTATGTACACCTATCTATCTTTATGTCTTTTATTAAGGCGTAAAACTGTCTGAATGGATGTTATGGCTCATGTCAAAATTCTGGCTGCAGATTGTTTCTCAATCAAGCATGAGCCCACTTCACTTCATTATTAATCATCAGCTTCACAACAAAAGCCTTCAAAAGGCCTTTTGAGGTTCAAACATGACAACTCCAGTATAGCCCTTTTAGGAAATCCTAGGGGATAGTGTGAAGGCATCAAAACACAGGAATGAAACTCCAACATATTCTGTCTTCTTAACTCACACTGTTCCAGGCTCCCCCTGTCTGTGACCTCATGTATAACAGGTGAGCAACTCCACACCAGCCCTTATTTCAATTACAAAGGCAGACTGCACTCAAAAGGAGTGTAAATGGCTTCCTTAAGATTGCATGTGAATTAATAATGCATTCATCTTTACTTTAGAATTATGTCTTCAAATCACCATTGAAATGTCTAAATTCTAAAGGGGGTAATACTGCAATCAGTACAGTAGGTCAGTTTTAAATTCACAGTGATTTTACAACAGAACAAGCTGTATCTTCTCTACAGAGATCAGCCCTGTGCACATCTACAGCTAAAAAAGAGCTGCATGTCCACACAAATCACTGCAGTGTGCCACCGCCTCGCACCTGGTCAAAGGACACAGCAGGAGTTTGTTTATGAGGGGATTAGCCCTTTAATGGAAAATGAAAGGCTGATTGTGTCAGAGATGAGCCTGAGGAAGAGAACAGCAGCATACTAACATGGGCAAAGGGATGATTACCCTTTAATTCACAGAGCCATGATGGAGTGCTGGAATACTATGTGCAAAAGAGCATATATATATATATATAAAATGTTGTAAACCTCTTAGAATTTTCTTTATATTTTCTTTATATCATCAGATTTCTTTACAAAATCAAACCAAAACAAATCAAACAAATGAGACAAAAATATTACAGGTGATCATTTATACAGGAAAATGATCCAATATTACACATATATGTGTGTGTGTGTGTGTGTGTGTGTGTGTGTGTGTGTGTCAACCCTTGAAGAATGCAAACCCTTGAATTCAGTAACAGGTGGGATCTGGGTGTGACCCAATTCTTCATACAAAACAGTTTCAGCTCTGTTATGTTGGTGGGATGTTTCCTATTAGCTGCTTGCTTCAGGTCACTTCACAACATTTCAATTGGATTAAGGTCAGGACATTCCAAAACATCAACATTCTTCTTTAATGATTTTTGGTAGAACAATATATTTAATTAGTTAGGTACCCTGACCCTTCACAATCAGCACTCTACACAATCATGCTCAGTCAACACACTGCAATGACAAGCGGCAGTGAATTGCCCACCGCGTACTCTCCACCAGAAATAACCGTCCACCTAGGGGACTGCATTGAGCACTATGGGGGTCCCGAGGATAGAATGCCAATCCACATCTCACCAATTCACCTCATCCATGTTTCTGGAACAAGGGAGGAAACCACAGCTCCCAGAGGAAACCTACGCAGACACAGGGAGAACCTGGAAACTCCACCGAGATGAACCCAAGACTCTAGTGCTGGGAGGCAAACATGTATTGTCTTGCTGCATTACACATGTTCTCTTGAGATTCAGCTCATATAAAATGTCCTGACATTTATGTTTTGAATTTGCTGGTATCATTTAGAATTCATTTTTCTAGTAATGATGGCAAACTGTCCTGGCCCAGATGCAGCAAAACAGGCCCAAACCAGAACATAATTGTGTTTCACAGATGGGATAAGGTTTTTATGCTGTAATGCAGTGTTTTCCTTCCTCAAATCACAACACTTCTCATTTAAAACAAACAGATATAGTTTGGTCTCACTCATACATAAAACATTTCTGATTTGTCCATCTGATCTTTAGCAAACAGCAGACAGGCAGCAAGGTTCTCTTTGGAGAGCAGTGTTCTCTTGCTTGTGGACTCATTAACATTAGCCAAATGTGAGAAAGGCCTTTAGTTGCTTAGACGTTACAGAGAGATTTTTAGTTGATTCTCCATCTATGAGAGGGTTCATCACGGAGGTGACCAACCCTGCTCCTGCACAGCTACCTTCCTGCAGGTTTTAACTCCAACCCAAATCAACTCCCACCATTCAGCCAATCAAGAAACTTCCGAAGGTAAATAGTTGGATCTGGTGGAGCTGATGTTTTTTGGTGTCTCATAAAAGCAGAAACAGTCATAGGTGCTCAATGGTTATTGATGTAAGTCCTGGGACTTGAGGAGTTTACAGGATTATCTAAAGTTCATCATCTGACTGCTCAGAACTGTTGTGGCAGCACGAGGGGGACCTGCTTCATATTATATGGAGTATAGACCCCACAGAGCAGGTATTCTGTAGTGCTGGGTCATTCACTGCAGCAACACTGACGTGTACACCTCAGTTGTACACCAACCACAAATATATAGCCAACAGCGTACTGTGGGCAGCACCCTGTGTGCACTGATGAAAGACTGGATGACCAACACAAACAAAAGAACAACGCGTGAACTCCGTGTTTAAATACTCCAGCAGCACTGCTGTCTGATGAACTTGTACCAGTGCAAAACACACCAACACACAACTACATTGGTGTCACTGCAGTGCTGAAAATGACCCACCCAAATAACACCTGCTCTTGTGGGGTCCTGACCACTGAAAAACAGGGTGGAAAGAGTCAGAGAAACAGAAGGACTACAGTCTGTAATTATAGAACTACAAAGTGTAGGGTAAATAGAGCTGATCACGATGAACAGTGTGTGAAGAAACAAGGATGTGGTCATAATTTGCAGCTGTAATTTGTATATAAATAATAAAGTCTATATACTAACAGGTCTCAATGTTCCAGTTACCCATTTGGGCAACTGATCTGTATGGATAATGAAAATGTTAATCACTGCTGAAAGAAGCTCAAATAAATTATGATGTAAAAGTACTTTTTATTATTCAAATGAGCTTAAAAAGCATGAGAAAAAAAACTGTGATACAACAATCATTCTGGAAAAAGACATGACAGTGATGCATCTAATGCTTCCATACAGATGATCATGAACACCTTATAAAAATATATCTACATAACATACACACTTAGTGTCTTTTAAACTGAGTCAGTGTGGACCACGCTTTCAGCCCACAGATGAATTGACCCACATCTTATAGCAAAGGAAAGCTATAAACAGTGACATTGTGAGGGTTGTGTGTGTCTGTGTTTATGCTTGGTAGAGTGTTTAAGGAAGTAAAAAGCAGAAGGGTCAGGCAAGGAAAAGAGGTCATGTGGAAAAAACAAAGGATAAAATGCTTTTTCTATTCTATTAAAAGTTGTGCTGAAGCTGTGAGAAGAGTAGCAGTCGACATTTCAGCTGCTTAAATTATCTGACCAAAGTATCAGATGAGAAATAAATGTGTAGTGATACATGAAGAGACAGAACTCTACCTTTAATGCCCTTTATAATACACTGCTGAAGAGATAAGCGTAATGAAATATGTGCTAAGTTCAAACAGTTAACAACTTCCATCTCTGTCCACAAGGTGGCACACCAATCAAACCAAATTCCTGCAAAAGTACACGCTTGAAAATGAGGGTTCTTCAGTAAAGAAAATGTTTCTGTATAGAACCATGAATAAAGGGTTGCTTTAATCTTTCATCATCAAAGGATTCTTCAGGTTGATGGAGAATACACCGATTATGGACCTTTGAAAAGGGTTCTATATGGCACCAAATAGGGCTTCTCTATTATTACAAATTTGAGATAACACTCAAAACATTTTGGTGCCATATAGAACCCTTTTCAAAAATGTTAAAAAAAAAAACTCTACAGTGCATTGTGGAAGGGTTCTTCAGATTAATGGAGAATACAAAGAACCATTTATTTATGCAAAGTGTTCTTAAGTGTTCAAGGTTCTATATAGAACCATTTTCTTTACTTAAGAACCCCTGAAGAACCCTAATTTTTAAAAGTAGATTCTTCCAGATTTTGACATGTATATTATTTTCCAATAATGAGGACTTTACAATGATATGAAATATAAGAAGGGATCTATGTACATTCAGAAGCCCAGTTACGTAGGCACACCTACCTTGTACCTACACTAATCGGCCACTTCATCTGAAACATCTGCCTCATAGGTCAGGGCTGTGTTCCTCCTCATTATACACACACACACGATTCAATGAATCAGCTCATTAGAAAGGTGCTAGACCTTTCTGACCTCCCAGAGTATAGTCATTTTTACCTGTAAAGAATGGTTCTATACAGGTTCTATACTCTCAGCAAAAAAAGTTGATTTTTAGCAATTGTGGAAGTTTGGTGCTAAAGAAGGCCATTAAATTGTTCATTAAGCCATCGTAGTTCTATATACACTTAGCAACAATGTGTTATTTACACAGCAATAATGATGGAACCATATGTGCTGCTATACATCAACATTTATTGGTTCTTTGAGAGGTCATGGTTCTATATTGTCTTTGCAAAAAAAAGGGTTCTTTGCTTTTTTATCTTAAGTGGAACCTCAACTGGTGCTATGTATTACCATTTAATGGTTGTCATGGTTCCATATTCTCTTTTCAAAATGGGTTCTTTGACTTGATTGATCTAAGTTTTCGTGTGTCTATATAGAACGGTTCCCTTTACTCAAGATATTATTTACACTTATACCTTCACAGTAACCGTAGCCCATCTGTTCCTGCAGCCCTCCTGAACTCTACTCACCGATGGAAAGGAGCCACCATAGGAACACCAATGATTAGATATCTTCTCAGCATGGTCATCAAAGTGTTTTGGGAACTGGTGCAAGTGTGTGAGACTTTGTCCCTGCCTGGTCAACACGTTTCTGCAGGGCTAAAAGTGGAAACTACAGCAGTCCTTTGGTTGTCCTTTTCCAATAATAGACAGGTGGTCTACAGACTGTAACAGTCAGCCTATGTAATGACCTGCAAGAAAGGCCAGGGAGTGTAGGTATAAAGCAGGTGTACACGAACTGACGTGAACTGAGTTCTATGAGGTGCATTTTACAGTTACAGGACTCTGGAGGACTTTGGAGAGGAATTACAGGCATTGTTTTGGGTCGAGAGAAAAAGGGAAGGGGGCTACTCCTGAGCCTCCTTGCCCATCATCTTGTAGACTTCTGTGGGTCCGTCCACATGGGTGATGGTGGTGGTGAGCTGGATGTCCTCACCGCTGTTTCCAACCTGGTCTCCTGCATTCGGAACAAAAGCCAATATGTAAATTGGGCTCTGAATCAATGATCTGGTTATAGCCATTGACAAAGGGTTAACTGACATGAACATCAAACTTCTTAATATCAATCGATTATTTACAATGAATCATAGAGAGAGAGCTGTGCAACCAATTAGTACATTTTTTTTAATCAATTGACTAATATGACCCTAATATGTGGAGGACCAATTTCCCTGTGTGCAGGCACAGGGGATGTATTTGCATGTTTACATACACATGAAATGGAGATTGCTTGAGCGCAGTGACTGGACATTCCTGGGAGGTCAATGGTTAATCACTATTCCTGGGTATTTATACTCCAATAAAAGATTATTAAGTATGAATGATTGATTCCAAAAAATTCAAAATGAGTGAAGTCTAATTGTCTGGAGTTCAGTTAAATCCATCATTAAGATACGTGATATAGATCCCTCAATATCTAACTGTACAGTATGTGAAAATAATCTAATAAACCATTCTGGCATCATTCAAACATTAAACTGACCTTCAGGATTGAAATCAAGTTATTATCTACACTAAGGAGCTTGGCCTTGTCACACAGCACTACGCAATTCTGCTTC
>CM067502.1:17345817-17407030 GCA_034509495.1 Acestrorhynchus altus | reverse complement strand
ACACACACACACACACACACACACACACACACACACACACACACACATATTTAGGGCCACTTTAGAGTCACCAATTCACCTACCATGCATGTAATTGGATTGTGGGAGAATCTGGAGTACCCGGATGAAGCCCACGTGAACACGGGGAAACTTCCACAGCAAACTTCACACAGAACCCCAGGATCGAACCCAGGTCTTTCTTGCTGTGAGGCAACATAATATAATATATATAATAAAATAATAATATATAATATCATTATATATATATATATATATATATATATATATATATATATATATATATATATATATATATACACACAGTGGCTTGCAAAAGTATTTAAGTTTCCCACATTTTGTCACATTTCAACCACAAACCTAAACATATTTCATTGGAATGTAATGTGAAAGGCCAACACAAAGTGGTATACAATTGTGAAGTGGAAAGAAAATTATACATGATTAAAAATATTTTTTACAAATTAAAAACTGAAAAGTGAGGTGTGCAAAAGTATTCTGAGTGCAACCAACTGCTTTCAGAAGTTGCCTGATCACTGCTAATGACTAAAAAGAGTCCACCTGTGTGTAATCTAATCTCAGTACAAATACAGCTGCTCTGTGATGGCCTCAGAGGATGGTTAAGAGAATATTGGGGAATAAACAGCATCATGAAGTCCAAAGAACACACCAGACCGGTCAGGGATACACTTGTGGAGAAGGTTAAAGCAGGCTTAAGCAATAATAAGAATTCCCAAGCTTTGAACATCTTACGGAGCACTGTTCAATCCATTATCCGGAAATGGAAAGAGTATGGCACAACTGTAAACCTACCAAGACAAGGCCGTCCACCTAAACTTACAGACCAAACAAGGAGAGCACTGATCAGAGATGCAGCCAAGAGGTCCATGGTGACTCTGGATGAAATGCAGAGATCCACAGCTCAGGTCGGGGAATCTGTCCACAGGACAACTATTAGTTGTGCACTGCACAAATGTGGTCTTTATGTAAGAAAGCCATTGTTAAAAGAAAACCGTTAAAAGGTCCCGTTTGCAGTTTGCCAGAAGCCATGTTGGGGACACAGCAAACATGTGGAACAAGGTGCTTTGGGTCAGATGAGACCAAAATTGAAATTTTTGGCCAAAATGCAAAACGCTGTGTGTGGCGGAGAATTAACACTGCACATCACTCTGAACACACCATCCCCACTGTCAAATATGGTGGTGGCAGCATCATGCTCTGGTGCTGCTTCTCTTCAGCAGGGACAGGGAAGTTGGTGGGAAGATGGATGGAGCCAAATAGAGGCCAATATTGGAAGAAAACCTGTTGGAGTCTGCAAAAGACTTGAGACTGGGGTGGAGGGTCACCTTCCAGCAGGACAACGACCCTAAACATAAAGCCAGGGCTACAATACAAAACATATTCATGTGTTAGAAAGGCCCAGTCAAAGTCCACCCCTAAACCCAATCGAGAATTTGTGCCAAGATCTGAAAACTGCTGTTCACAAACGCTCTCCATCTAATCTGACTGAGCTTGAGCTGTTTTGCAAAGAGGAATGGGCAAAAAATTCAGTCACTAGATGTGCAAAGCTGGTGAAGACATACCCTTAAAAACTTGCAGCTGTAATAACAGCAAAAGGTGGTTCCACAAAGTATTGACTGAATATTTTTGCACAGCGCACTTTTCAGTTTTTTTATTTGTAAAAAATGTTTTGAATCATGTATAATTTTCTTTCCACTTCACTGTATACCACTTTGTGTTGGTCTTTCACATTAAATTCCAATGAAATATATTTATGTTTGTGGTTGTAATGTGACAAAATATGGGAAGGTTCAAGGGGTATGAATACTTTTGTATATATTTATATATATTTTCTTATCCTTACAATGGTCTTAGTCTGAGATGGATGTTACTCTAACAGCACTGACTGATGCTTCACCCAAACTGACAGTTGACCATCCTGTTTCTAAAAAAATAATACATTATTTTAAATTGCTAATTGGTTGCTAGTTTTACTGTATCTACATGATTGTGTTACCATGTACAGTGCTCCCTTGTTCCTGTTCCCCTTTTCCACTTGCTCATCATCCGCTGTGGCTGGAGCAATTTCAGTCTTGGGGCCCAGAGCCTGGAGGAGATTCATTACATTAGAGTTCAGTTCAGTCACCCTCAGTGGCTCCAACGCTGGGCAAATGCCAACCAGCACTGCACCACAAACATCTGACAATGCTCTTAGTCTGATTGCCATGCAAGACAAGCCCCTCACTACTCCCCCTATCTCTCTCCCCTATTCTCTTGCTCTCTTACTCACATTAGGACCACCATGGACATTTGCTAATTAGTAAAGGCCTGAAGAGCTCAATGTTATCAAGCTTTCCAAAATGGTGTTTCTGTGTATCTCAAACGTGTCTCCACTGACCACTTGTGATGGGGCACCACCAAGAAGGGTACCACCACATTTGTGATAAGATTGATAATATGATTATGACAATGTCTTGCAACTTGTTCAGACACTAGAGGGCGCTCCATAGCAAAAACTAAATACATGTGTTTATATGAAGCTTTTGTGCAAATCTGTTGTTTGTAAATAATGAATCATTTTTGTACAGGACACTGATCTCAATTCTGCTACACAGACAAAATTAAACACTTTAATGCTGTTTCACACTAAACTACTGTTAAAATTACAGTTTTCTGGCACTTTTTGATTGATATATAATGTCATTGAGTGCCAACAATTCTGATTAGCCCATAACAGCCAATCAGTAGCCACTTAGTAATCAGCACTCAATAGCCAGAATGCCAATCAATCGGCACTCAGTAGCCAGAAAGCTAGCCAATCGGCACTCAATAGCCAGAAAGCCGGCCAATCGGCATTCAGTACCTAAAAACCTAGCAAATCAGTAGCCAAATGACTAGGTTCTTCCTTCTCCAAACCTGACTGCTTTGTAAATGTAAATGTAAATCTGATTCTAAGGTTTGACTGATTTTTCAATATAATTAAT
Source organism: Acestrorhynchus altus (assembly GCA_034509495.1). Classification (NCBI taxonomy): domain Eukaryota; kingdom Metazoa; phylum Chordata; class Actinopteri; order Characiformes; family Acestrorhynchidae; genus Acestrorhynchus; species Acestrorhynchus altus. Next base: position 17,404,028 of record CM067502.1, on the reverse strand, counting down.
TCATAACAAAATGAAATTAAGATCCACTATTAAAACTAGAAATATTTCCACTTGGCTCAGGAGTGCCCTGATAAATGATAACTAACGCCATTCTCCTTAAAAGCTGACTGACATTCATTACATTTGTCAAATTTGTCCAGAACTGCATCTCACATCAATAATCTCTTGCGGTTCTGCCCCCTCATCCACCATGTACAGCTTGGCCCTGCCATTCCTCTCGTTGTCACAAATACCAATGGCCACCTCTGAGGCCTTCAGCTTCTCAAAGTGGTTACACTCACTGCCACTCCACTGGTAGATGTCCTACAAAGTCACACACACACACACACACACACACACACACACACACACACACACACACACACACACACACACACACACACACAGAGTGTTACAGATTACACCTATAGTAGTATTATAGTATATAATTGGGGTTCAAACTTGCATTTGTGTGAAGAACTCCCACACAATGGCCCATTAAAAAAATAATATAAAACCACAAAACCCATTTAGAAACCTTAGGTAACAAGTAATCAAAGCTCATAACCACCAATTAACATCAGATTGCATTGTTTAAATCATATGCTCTCCTCCAACAGCATGGAGGTGTTCAGTAATCTATAATAGACTTGATTATGTGCTGTGGCTCAGCACTAATTAAAGCAGGGACCCGCCCAACCGTGCTGGACTGGCTGGAGCCTAAGAGGGCCATAATTAATAATCCCTGCCACAGGGTTTAACTAGTTTAACTAACATAATTAATAATGCCTGCCACAGGGTTTAACTAATTAGTGTTTTTCTTATCATGAGTGTTCGACTCAGAATATTATACCTTGCCCAAATCAACAATGAAGCAGTCTCCCTTGTTGAAGCTGGCCCAGGAGAAGTCCACTTCAGTGGCTCTGATAGCCCTCCTACCCTTGACTTGCAACAACCGCTTCACGTTCACCTCGTTGGTCACCACATGATGGAATCCAGATGCAACCCCACCTTTCTGGAGAGAGAATGAGGGGGTTCAATTAACATACAAATTATAACAGTTATTTACACCCAATATAGTTGTATATTTCATCATTTAAAAGATCCCATATTACATATTTCTCTGACATTTTTAGATAATAATCATTATCTAGACTTTCACTCTCTCCCTACATCACACCCAGTGCAATGCTGGTTCACACAGGCATCTGTTAGCCATAGTATAGGAGCTGTAGTATCATCTTTGTCAAAGCAAATCAACTGACCGGCAATGATGCAATGGTCACAGCATATCTTTAAACATCAAAATATTTACTGTTGGCATATATTCATATAATATCAAAACGTAACCTCTCCTTTAAACTGACTATTTTGGAAGTGGTTTTGTTGTAAACTGAATATCATTGCTGTCATGCAAAAACCTTGTATCTCCACTTGGAAAACGTCTTATATATTTTGAATCTTGCAGTTGCTCTTCATAACATGTCAAATTTTCCTGATGAATGTACCAAAATGTTTTACACTGACTTTCATTGAAAGCTAAGAATTACATTTCCATCTCCTGTAAAGCTGATTTTTGGAGATACTAAGTTTTTTTTTTCGTAACACAGACACTATATTTGTGTGTGCAGACTTCCAGTGGTTTTGAATGTCACTGAAAAATTATTTTCTTTTTCTTTCTCACAAAAGTATCTGCTGCTACAAAGAGGCCTAATTTAGTCTACCAAAGAATAGAAAACAGACCCACATTGCTGCTTTTGTGTTGCCATCAAGCAAGCAGTGGTAATGAATCTGTGGTGTGTGTGTTTGTGTGTGTGTGTACAGTGGAAAGAATGTAGCATGACTGAGGTAATGAATGCCCCATACTGGTTCTGATGCATGGTCTCAGAACTCACACAATATGAAGAACATTCTGCCACTTGCAAAGTGTGAACAAATTTAAATCATTCAGACCTGTAGTACAGGAACCAATGCTAAAGTACAGACAGGGCATTGTTGCTGTAAACTGTAGGCTACAGGTTGTAGAAAAACAAGAGCTGCTCTTAACCTCAGACACAGACCATTCAAATGATATCCAAATCAGGTAAACAGCCTGACTCTAAAAAACAGTGTTTACAGGAATGCACCAGTAACTAGTTTTACTATATTACTGTAAAACTTCACTATATCACTAACTACATTACAACAGAACCTCACTACATTACGATCTAGCTACAATATTACTATATAAGCTTACTATATTACTATATAACTACAATATAACTATATAACCTCACTACATTACTCTCTAACTACAATATTACTATATAAGCTTAATATATTACTATATAACTACAATATAACTATATAACCTCACTACATTACTCTCTAACTACAATGCTACTATATAAGCTTACTATATTACTATATAACTACAATATAACTATATAACCTCACTACATTACTCTCTAACTGCAGTTTAATTATATTACTGCACTAATCAAGCTCATCATACCATGTGAAGAAGGTATGTCAGCAGCCCAGAGGAAAACAGAAAAGTATGCAGAGCTGGCAGCAGAGTGCTGTGGTGCTGGCTGGAACACAACCATTCAACCAGTGGAAGAGCGATGCTGGGGTCTTGTAAGCGCAACAGCTATTCACCTTCCCTGAGGTGAGACACTTGACTGGGACAAGACTTTTGAAGGATCATGGGAGACCTATGGGAGGAGGCAGAGCTAGCTTCTGGTTTATGGCAAGACGCAGTGCCACTACCTTGTATTTCGGCTCTGAATATATTAGACACAACTGAGTCACTATGTCTGTATCTTTGAAAGGCAAGTCTGCAACAATGTAAAATATAAACTGTGTATTGTATATATTGCTACCTCCTGTCAAAGATCTTACACTCACATTGTACTTAATGCCAGACTTAAAGTAGCCCAGGAATGTGAGGGACTCATTATTCTGGACCTCCCGGAACTGCACTGGGCCTCCGCCAAGGAAGTCATCCAGTTGGGTGGAAAAAATGGCAGCTGCTCCACTCTCATCCTGAGTACACTCATCCCCTAAGAGTGAAAAACAGAGAGATAGAAAAAAGGGGGCAAGGAGTTTAATTGCAGAATTCATAGTGGACAATGCATACATCATATGGGATACTGAATAACTGGATACTAAATCATTCATCATATATAAGGAATTTCATTATATACTGATTAATTCATAATAGATACTGATAAAATATACTGAATAATTCAAAGTAAACTGAATAATCTGTGGTGGATGCTGAATATTTCATAGTCAATCTTGAATAATTCATGGTAGGTACTGAATAATTCCTAGTAATTACAGAAAAACGCATAGTAGTGAATACCTCATAGTAGCTACTGAATACTTCATACTAGATGCTGAATAATTCATAGAAGTTTCTGAATGCTCCATGTTACTGAATAATTCATAGCATTAACTAAATAATTCATAGTAGATACTGAATACTGAATAGATATTAAATAATTAAAGTGAATCTTGAACAATTCATTGTGAATCTTGAATGATTCATAGTATTTACTAAATAATTCCTAGTAGTTCCTGAATAATGCCTGGTAGTTACTGGGATAAAAGTATTGTTGTAAATTTCTATTGAAACAGAATTTCACAAATCACAAAAGTAAAATCTTCAAATAGCTTAAAAAAAACTGTTCCATGAAAAAGTTCCAAAAGTAAATAGCAAGGAGTCATTTAAATGCTGTTTTAAATATCACAGTAGAGTTCTAAACTAAACCAAAGAGGTTTCTCAGTGCAGAGAACTGGCCTACAACCTTCTGGCAACAATAACATATCCCAGGACATAAAGAGACCTGCCAGCACTCTCCCGTGAGAGTACCACTGTCTGGTTCTGTTTATAGAGCTATAAGAACCAAGTACAATCCATGAGAATTTTTGAGACTCTTAAGTATTACTATGAACAGTGTATCCAGAAAGTGTTCACAGCGCTTCACTTTTTCCACATTTTGTTATCTTACAACCTTATTCCAAAATGGATCATTTCTTTTCATCAAAATGCTACATGCAATACCCCACAATGACAAAGTGAGAAAGGTTTGTTTGAAATTTTTGCAAATATATTAAAAATTAAACACAAAAATATAACATTTACATAATTATTCACAGCATTTGCTCAACACATTGCTGAAGTACTTTTGGCAGCAATTACAGCCTCAAGTCTTTTTGAGTATGATGTTACAAGTTTGGCACATCTGATTTTTGGAAGTTTCTCACGTTCTTCTTTGAAGAACCTCTCACGCTCCATCATATTGGATGGAGAGCATCTGTGCACTGCTATTTTTATATATCCCCAGACATGTTCAATTGGGTTTAAGTCTGGACTCTGACTGGGCCACTCAAGGATATTCACAGAGTTGTCCTGTTGGCTGTGTGCTTAGGGTTGTTGTTCTGTTGGAAGATAAACCTTCATCTCAGGTTTATCATCTCAGGAGCAGGTTATCATTAAGGATGTCTCTGTACATCACTGCAGTCATCTTTACCTTGACCCTGACTAGTCTTCCAGTTCCTGCTGCAGAAAAAACATCCCTACCATATGATGCTGCCGCCACCATGTTTCACTGTAGGAATGGAATTGGCTCGGCGATGAACGATCACTCAGTCTGGCTTAGCAGCCAGCTCTAGGAAGAGTCCTGGTGGTTCTAAACTTCTTTACGGATGATGGAGGCCATTGTGCTCATTGGGACCTTCAATGCGGCAGGAAATCTTCTGTATTCTTCCCCGGATTTGTGTCTAGCTTAATTTTGAGTGTGCTGGCAAAGGCTGTGAATACTTATGTACATGTTATAATTTTAAGTTTTAGTTTTAATACATATGCAAAGATTTCAAACAAACATTTCTTACTTCCTCTCCATGGGTTGCCACCTTAACGTGGTGGAGGGGTTTGAGTGTCCCAATGATCCTAGGAGCTATGCTGTTGGGGGCTTCATGCCCCTGGTAAGGGTCACCCAAGGCAGACATGTCCTAGATGAGGGATCAGACGAAGTGCAACCCAAAAAACCCCTTATGATGCAAGAAAAACCAGGACACAGTGTTCCCTCGCCCGGATGCGGGTCACCAGGGCCCCACTCTGGAGCCAGGCCTAGAGTTGGGGCATGCTGGCGAGCGCCTGGTGGCCGGGCTTTTTCCCACAGCCCGACGAGGAAACGTGGGTCCCCCTTCCCATGGGCTCACCACCTGTAAGAGGGGCCAAAGGATTCGGGTGCAATGGGAGATGGGTGGTGGCCAAAGGCGGGGACCGTGGCGGTCCGATCCTCGGCTACAGAAGCTGGCTGTAGGGACATGGAATGTCACCTCTCTGGTGGGGAAGGAGCCAGAGCTGGTGTACGAGGTTGAGAGATTCCGGGTTGAAATAGTTGGGCTCACCTCAACACACTGCTCATGCTTGTCCTTGAGAAGGGTTGGACACTTTTCCACTCTGGAGTTGCCCCTGGTGAAAGGCGCCAAGCAGGAGTGGGCATACTTGTGGCCCCCCATCTTGGTGCCTGTATGTTGGGGTTCACCCCAGTGGCTGAAATGTTAGCCTCCATCCGCCTACGTGTGGGGGGATGGGTTCTGACGGTTGTTTGCGCTTATGCGCCAAACAGCAGTTCAGATTACCCACCCTTTTTGGAGTCTCTGGAGGGGGTGCTAGAAAGTGCCCCTTCGGGGGACTCCTTTGTTCTACTGGGGGACTTCAACGCCCATGTGGGCAACGATAATGACACCTTAGGCCGTAGTTCAATGATTGACTTTGTTGTTGTATCATCTGAGCTGCAGTCACATGTTTTGGACACTCAGGTGAAGAGAGGGGCAGAGCTGTCAACTGACCACTGGTGGCGAGTTGGCTACGTTGGTGGGGGAGAATGCCGGTAAGACCTGGCAGGCCCAAGTGTATTGTGAGGGTCTGCTGGGAATGCCTGGCAGAAACTCCTGTGAGACAGAGTTTCAACTCCCACCTCCGGGAAAACTTTGAACATATCCCGGGGGAGGCAGTCCGAGTGGGCCATGTTCCGTGCCTCCATTGTTGAGGCTTCTTACCGGAGCTGTGGCTGCAAGATTGCTGGTGCCTGTCGTGGCGGCAACCCTCGAACCCGCTGGTGGACACTGGCGGTGAGGGATGCTGTCAGGCTGAAGAAAGAGTCCTATCGGGCCTTTCTGGCCTGTGGGACTCCAGAAGCAGCTGACGGGTACAGGTGTTCCAAACGGCACGTGGCTCGGGTGGTTGCGAGGCAAAAACTTGGGTGTGGGAAGAGTTTGGAGAGACCATGGAAAAAGATTTCCGCATGGATTCTGGTCCACCATCCGGCGTCTTGGGGGGAAAGCGGTATGCCACCAACACTGTTTATAGTGAGGGGGTGTTCTGCTGACCTCAACTGGGGATGTCATGGGTCGGTGGGCAGAGTATTTCGAAGACCTCCTCAATCCCACAAGCACTAGCTTCAACGGGTCGTGATCTACAGCTCTCACTGGAGCAGTTCTCAGCCGAGTGCGAAGCGGCTGGGATGAGAATCAGTGCCTCCAAATCTGAGGCCATGGTCTTGAGCCAGAAACAGATAGAGCGCCTTCTCCAGGTCAGGGATGAGGTCCTTCCACAAGTGGAGGAGTTTAAGTATCTGGGGGTCTTGTTCACGAATGAGGGAAAACTGGAGCGGGAGATCGACAGGCGGATTGTTGCTGCGTCAGCAGTGATGCGGGCGCTGTACTGGTCAATCTATGTTCCTACCCTCATGTATGGTCATGAGCTTTGTGTCATGACCGAAAGAACGAGATCTTGGATACAAGCGGCTGAAATGAGTTTTCTCTGCAGGGTGGCTGGGCTCTCCCTTAGAGATACGGTGAGAAACTCAGTCATCCGAGAGGGACTCAGAATAGAGCTGCTGCTGCTCCTCCATGTCGAGAGGAGCCAGTTAGGGGGGCTCGGGCATCTAGTGAGGATGCCCCCTGGATGCCTCCCTGGTGAGGTGTACCGGGCACGCCCCACCGGGAGAAGACCCAGAGAAAGACCCAGGACACGCTGGAGAAACTATGTTTCTCGGCTGGCCTGGGAGTGCCTTGGGGTTCCCCTGGAGGAGCTGGACCAAGTGGCTGGGGAGAGGGAAGTCTGGGTCACTCTGCTTAGGCTGCTACTCCCGCGACCCGATCCCTCATAAAGTGGCAGAAAATGGATGGATGGATGGCGTTTTTTACTTTGTCATCGTGGGGTATTGTGTGTAGAATTGTGATGGAAAAATGAATTTAATCTATTTTGGAATATGGCTGTAACATAAAATGTGCAAAGAGTGAAGCACTGTGAATACTTTCTGGATGCACTATATGTTTTCTGGGTGTAATCTTTTCACTGTGTATCTCCAATACACACAGAAGGGTGTCACATCCATCACACTCACAAAACAGTATCATACCAATTTATCATGATAATGATAACATCGCCATACTGTCCACCTGAAATGCTGGAAGTGCTGCATGAGTGCAGTAGTGGCGTCCTACAAACCAAAGCAGATGGAGTTAAACCACAGGGTGGAGCTTTAACTGCAGCTTCATAGACCATCTCTTGGAATGTAGCGAACAGTTAAAGAAATACCAACAAACTCATGCCACATGAATCCAACTGTTGAGCAGCTTCTTCATTTTGCTCTGCGGGACTGTAATGAGTGATGCTGTTGAACAAGGCCATCTGGATGAGGTTTATTTATGGTCGTTGTGATTGCTGTGTTATGCAGATCAAAGACAGCTTATGCCCATCTTGTTGGAAGGAGCACATGAGCAGGAAAAGCCCCCTTGAGTTCATTATAGTAATTCTCTCAGAGTTTTGGCTCTCAAGAGTATCCTTTCTATCCATACATTCAGGTAATTTCTGACACAATCCAAATACAAATCTATGCATTTCCAACTTTGGTTAATCAGGTTTATCTGAGTAATTCATTCATAATGGATAATGAAAAATTCATAAAAGATAATAGAATATGGAGATATGGAGTAAATATTGAATAATTCAAAGTAGATAGTGGATACAAAAATAATCCACAGTTGATACTAAATAATTTATAACAGACACAAAATAATTTGCTAAATCATTTTATAGTAGATACTGAGTAATTCATAGTAAATGTTGTCCAAATCAGGCATCTGCTGCTGTTGTCTCAAACTTTTAACATTTAATTTGCCTTGACTTCCCCCTCCAACCGAGATAAAAAAAAAAAAAGACAGGACATCATGTGTTTAGATATTAATAAGGAGCCACATAAACAGCTGCTCGGAGTTTACTGAGAGCAGTGAGTATAGTTTAAAGAGCTTTTATACACTGAAAGAGATGTACTAAATAATTTGTCAGGTGGATGTACATAAATAAAATGTGTCACAGAAATAGCATTCCTGTCAAAAGATGCAAACCTAGGACAGCATTTGTGATATATTGAAATAGTAACACATAGTAGGTACTGGATGATATGTAATAAATACAATAAATCATAATAAATACGGATAATTAACAAAAAGTATAGATCATTTCTCATTAATGCCCAACTAATTTATAATAAATCATTAATAATTCAATGTATTCTTGAATACTTCATTGCTATCAATGTCAATGTTTTAAAAAATGTTTATAAGCCTTTAGTTTCATGAATTAGAACTCTAATGCTGATAAACAATTCACAATGTCAGAAAGCATCTCTGGAGACTCACCCAGCCACATGTGTATACAGTGTGAGGGCGCAGGACTGGTGTACAGCAGCAGGTATGCATCTCCAGTGTAGAAATTGCCGTATTGGTTCTTGGGAACAGGCTTGAGGTCCATGTTCTCAATGCGCCAGATCTCCAGGCCTGGCTTCTTTCCTGCTGTGGTAAACTCCTTATGGGCCACCATGATGACTAGAACATGAAAAAGGAGAACTAAATGTACTATGTGACAATAGTTGGTGAAATCTTGTTCAATTAACAGACCAAAGAGATGTTTCCAACCCCGTGTAAGACAGGCAAATCAAAATCCCTATATGACTGTGAAGAACCTGCAGGAAAATATACCAGCAAAACCCAAATGCAAATGTTAAGCCATCTGTTACAAGGCAGAAACTGAAAACAGGATGGCTTCTACAACACATGATCCACAACACATCTCAAAATCCTCTTTAATTACATCTCTTAAATTAGCTGAAGAGATACAAAGTGAATGTATCCCATCATACACATCATATCAAATTTGTGGACAGACCTGTGCAGCAGGCTGTACATCAAGATGAAACAATAATATCTCAGAAAAAAATTGTTCATATAATATTTTTTTCATATCAATTTAATGGGTAATATTGAATATGAGCCTCCATGCACTCATCATGAGCTAAATGGACTCCCAGAGTATTTTACAATTATGTGTGTAATAAAGACAAGAACTCATTGAGGATTACAGCAATAACAATGTCTAGGCGAAGCCTGTACTCACACCAGCTAAAGTAAATCTACAGTCGACCATTAGGAGCAGAACGGACACTCATAAAACCAATATGTTTGACTCAGAGACTATGGACACATTAACAACACCCATTATCCAGCCTTTCAGCATCTTAATGAAATTATATGATGCTCACAATTAGGGCTGGGTAATATGGGCAAAAAAATCATATCCTGAATTTTACATGAACAGTGATATGTGATATTTGACGTGAAAAACACAATGAGAAAAAAGTAGGACACCACATGAAACAGAGGGAGAGTAGAGTAAAGGAGGAGCTGAGAGCAGGGGGTAAAGCAGAAAGGGAGCAGAAAAAAGAATTCTATTTAAGAACTATATAAATGATATCATCTCAGCCCATTATTATCTTACTCTGTTTGTATCCCCATATCGACATATCACCCAGTTTATATCTTGTTTTGATATCTGTAACATAACTATAAAACTGTAATAAACTGGTGAAAGTAGCTGAACATGTTTACTAAACACAATTAAATGCTTGTTTTAAAATAGTTGAAAGTAGCTCTTAAACACTACTATTTTTATATCCGTGTGTATCGCCACCAGTCCATGTTTTTAATATAACTTTTTATGTGACATCACAAAAAACAACACATTTGCATATCTCTCACTATTTGTCTATAGCAGTTTGGCTCCAGCTTTACGTGTTTACCCAGCTAACACAGAACATTCCCATAATGTTAGATTTTGGTTCCCTAAGGTTATTTCTGGGGAACCTTTCCAAAACCCACATAAAGGCTTCAATGATTAAGGTTATAGGAACATTACAGGAACATTCCCAGAACTATAATGCACAACCAAACAAGAACATTCTATTTTCATGTAGAACCAAAACGGGCAACTTAAAAACGAAATTTTTTCAGACTTTTTCAATGTTCTGGAAAGAACATCTCAGAACATTCTGGGAACCAAAAATTATGCATCTGGGTTGCTTCTTAAATGGGATGCAGTGTAGGTCATGTTTTATTCATAAAGCCATGTTAACCAAAATGTTATACACTTAAAATGGCTAAAAATGGACTGTGAAATTGTAAAAGTAAACTTTTGAGAGGATATAGGATATATGTTTAAAGTATTAAAGGTCTCATATACTATATGTCTTTGGTTGGAAAACGGCATCATAAAAATTAATACTAATACTAATTATTACTAATTATACTAATTATTACTTACTAATACTAATTATTACTTTATTTATATAGTAAGTATATCCATTAAGCTTGACACTGGGTTCCAGCTTCCACTTCTTGTTTTCAGTTAAAGTTTTTAAGGTCCTAACCAGTGTTGCACCAAGCAACAGAACTTGAAGCTTGATGCACAATTAAAATAAGTGGGTGATTTTCTAATGCATACGGACTATATATATATATATATATATATATATATATATATATATATATATATATATATATATATTGTGATAAAAGGAAAAGCAAAGGAAAGTGATGATAAAATTATCAAACATATTGCCAGGAAGTTGTTTAGTCTGGAAAGTGGGTGGAAAATACTTTTGAGTAGCTGAAATGCATAAAATGTTCCATTTAAAATGGAATTCTCCGTTCCACCTTAAATGCTGCAGCTGTTGCATTGTAGCGCCTGATGCGCCAGAATACAACTGCAGCATTTAAGGTGGAACGGAGAATTCCATTTTGAAGGTGACGAGAGAGAGCCAGGATCAAAGTAATGGCCAGAACACGAAGGACTACTTCCCTTTTCACACCTGGACGGCAAAAATGCACACTTTGTGTAGCACCTAGACGACAGATCCTAACATCCTCACTCACTTTCCCCTGCAATCTCAAATAACTGGGATTCCCATTCACTTCTGCACAACCATATATAAACACAAACCAAAACAATGCAAGCCCAAAGCAATGCCAACCAAAAATACTTACTTGAATGTTGAGAAGACTGCAGGAGGTAAAAAAGTGCACTTCTCCAACCAAGGCTGCTTGGACAGAGTGTGTACAGAGCTTACCCTGCCCACATTAGGCTCAGATGAAGGGGGTTGGGTCTGCTTGAGTCATTAGTGGGGTGTGGAGGGAGGCTTGCATGGCCAAGCATCTGATTTGAAGCAGGATTTACAGTAAGAACAGTTATCCCATATTTAGTGCAGTAACTGCATAAACTGATGAGATAGCAGTATGAGATTTATTTGAACTGGCTGCATGCTTCATGTGTTGTTTCACTGATATAGATAAGCCTGGTTGTGCAATAGATTTAGAAACATGCATTTCTCATATTTAAACCCTTATTATTAAACAGGAAGTGGATTTAACATCTGCATATGGAAATGCACTTGTTCTGATTGGTATTGTACTGATATTTCATTAAATTCATAATTGGATGCATAATATGTTGTGGGCTGCCGGGCTGTTAGGTTTAGGGTTGCCAGTTCCCAATTCCCTGAACTGGCAGGACATGACTGAAGTGTCCTTGAGCAAGGCGCTTACCTCCTGAACTGTTCCCTGGGTATGCTGACCACTTTGGGGAAGTGTGCTCACTGCCTCCTAGTGAATGGGTTAAATGTGGATAAATACACGCATGACTAAAACAGAATGAGCTGAGATATTATGAATAAAACTGTCAGCACATTTGTCACATAAAAATTGGGGTAAAATAAAAAAGTCAGTTCTCCATTATGTCCAGAGCCAGTCCAGACTTTCTTGGTCCGTTAGCAAAATTCTGGGGCCCTCCTACTTTAACTCTGCGAGCCAAAATGTGACCAGTGTGCACCTGACATTCCACTACTTTTGTCCCTTATTTGTTAGCTGAAGAATTACTCTATGCTTGATCACCATCACCTTGTTTTAAACTGATATAGGAGGAGTGTGATTGCCCATCACATCGATATATGGTTCGTTGCTGGTTCTTTTCAGTCACCAGGTCTGAGTCCAAAAATGGTTTGGGATATGGAACAATGAGATTCAGGGCAGGAAGGTTCTCTACAAAAATCTGTAGGAATTGTATGATCCATTCAATGTCTCAAAGAGGTCTCATTCAAGTTCTGTTTCAAAGATCTTGTGAAATCCATGTTGTGGAAAACTGAAGTTGTTTTGAGAGCAAATGGAGGCCCTACCCAGTCCAAACAGGTTTTAGTTTTAATCTGAGCAAGGCACACCCAAAATACAGCTGAAGCCTGAAGCCTGGAGAAGCCTACCTGCTGCCAATAAAGAGCCTGTCTTTTTTTCCTACGTAGTCACAGGTCTATTTTGTGTTATTTTGTATCAAAAATAGTCACAAAGCACATTTACATGACCATTTTATAACATTCTCTAATAATTTTGTATTGAGCAGTTTAAATGAGTGGAACTGAATAATTTTAGGCAGAATGGAAACATATATAAAAGCTTTGTTTTTGTGTCATCACTCAAAAAATATTATTTATTTTTTTATTTTGCAATTTAGGTTCCTTATATTAACTGTATATACCAGGTAAAACTTGTGAATACAGTCCATGTAAATTATGGGAAACAAGTTTTCAGTGAGACAAGCTCTTTATTTTCGGTAAATGTTTTGACATCACAAAACCATGGTATTGAAAAGGAGCTATAATGTTCAGCTTAGGTTCCTTACCTAGAATAAAATTGGAAAAGCAACCAGTTTTCAATAAATGTGACCTTTAATGTCAGCACATTCAAAATGACCTGTTTTGCAGCTTAGAATTATTACATGTACTAAGCATATAATGCGTACAATTTTTTAACATTTTGAAAACAAAAATATTTTCGTCTTCTTCATCTTTCGGGCTGCTCCCTTTAGGGGTCACCACAGCGGATCACCATATTTATGATCTGCATTATAGTTTTGGCACAAATTTTATGCCGGATGCCCTTCCTGACACAACCCTCACCATTTATCTGGGCTTGGGACTGGCAGCAGTAGTGCGCAAACTACACTGTATTTACTAGAACAAACAAATGTTTAGTTCCATAAAAAAATTTTTTTATCAGTTTAATGAGGGGCTTACATTCATTACAAGGATTGTCCATACCTGGTCAATATGAAAATACTTTTTTTTTCTCGTGTTAGTTTTGTGACTTTACAAAAACAAAGCATTCAAAATGAGCTATTTTTGCAATTTAGCTTTACAGGAACAGTGTGTATAACAGAATAATAAACAGAAGTTTTATTTTTAAAACCACTGAAAAAAATGTGGTTTTTATGAGATGGGCTTTTTAATTTCAGTAGATGTGTTGGTTTTTGTAAATTTTGATGTTTTTTGCAGCCTGTCCTGTATGGACTATAGACTATAGAAACAAAAATGAGTTTTTAATCAGATTGGCCCTTTAATTTCAGCACATATTTACAGTTTTTGATGATTTTTCAGCCACATATGGACGGGGAGTGAATGGTATATCCACAAATAGTACATTTTCATGTTTGCATAACGTATCAACACCTTTTCATTTAAAATAAAGGGGAGAATTTTCTATGGTATGGGCCCTTTAAAAGAAAGAAGCACCGGTTAATATGGTCAGCTGGCTTATAATGGATTTTAATAATCATAGGTCTTCAGTTTGTTTCTCCTTCTTTATTGTTCTACTCCAGTACCATGTGTTTATCGTAATCCGACAGACAAAGCTCTCCTACACTGGTATCAGGTGACATCTACTAGAGAACTGGAAGCCATTAGGTTGTGAAAGGTTTTAATGTTGTTCAGCAGAAAGAAATGGTGAAACCAGGGCCCGCAGATGAAACAGGGCTTCTGTAATTTTGTGTTGTGTAATATATGTCCCCACAATGCTTTGTGATATACCATAGATGCAGAAATTGGGGAGAATGGGGGGCATGACCTCTTTAGGGGTGCAAAACCTTGGGGAGGCAGGGGGCGTGGCCTGTTGAATATTGAAATATTCCAATATACACCAGTATAATATATCTTTTATAACACTGAGATGTTCAAAACATGGGAATGGACAAAATGCACTGTAGTGCCACTTGTACACTGTTACAATGATCCAAAACATTCAGGCCATGGTGTTGATAATGTGCTAAAAGTGCTGCATGTGAAGCTCTGGGATTTCAGGTTGGAAAAATGGACAGCATGAAGATCTGAGACACTTTAACAAAAGTCTGATCATTGTGTCCAGATGACGGGACCATTGGAGCATCCATTCATGGGGCTGCACAGCCACAGATCTGCCAGAACACAAATGCTGAACCCTGTCCACCATTACCTACAATGGACACAGGACATCAGAACTGGACCTTGAAGAGAGGGCCTTGAAGATGGCCTGGTTCGAAGAGCCCTGTTAGTTTCAGTAATGTGTGCGCCCTTTACCTGCGGGAGATGCTGGAATGAGTCTGATCCATGGAGGCTCCACCTCACAACTTGCAGGATGTCTTGGTGTCCACAGACACAACAGGACACATTCAGAGATCTTGTAGAGGCAGCAGTTTTGGTGACACAGTTTTGGTGAGCACACGTGACCGGAGTGGTGGGCAACCATATCCACAGCACCTGGGAAGCAGCCCCTGGGGATGTTCAAGGGCATTTCCTTGTCATGTCAAGTCATTTCCTGTCAGTTCTGGGAATCGAACCGGCAACATTCTAGTCTCAAGGATGACTCCCACCAGGTCGCAACTGCTGTATCGTCAATCCATTTAAGATTATACTGGGACATCGGAACAATAGGGAACCTTTAATGCTTAAAATAAACAGTACCTCCAAAGAAGGAAACACTGCTGCAGTGGTTGGTTTTCCAACAGCACTGTATTGTTCTATGTTCCTGAATTAAACAGAACCAGCACGCTGTGTTTACAGGAAATAGAAGGTCTAGTATCTTTACTGAGTCCAGGTCTTTAGGGCAATATCTGTGCATGTCCCCAGTAACTGTGTTGTAATACAACACTTACACTCCTATCTCATTTCTACCTCTGGGTTTTGAAGGACATTCTTCCCACTGTACATAATCCACCATCCATTACATCAGCCAAGAGCTTACTGGACTGTCCTTATTTTACTAAACTGAAGCTGAGATCTTAGAATGTAGATAAAATCACAATATTACACAAAAATAACATTTCCTGAAGGAAGCGCAGAATGGTTGCCAATGGTTCCAACTTCTACACTGAAAAAAAGGAGTGGTTCCTTGAAAAATCTCTGGGTTACTCTATGAACCTAAGGGCTACTTTCAGGATTCCTCAATATGAACCCATGTGAAGTACTACGGTTCCTAGAGGAACTTTGGGCTACAGTTGGATTTCCAAGTATGAGTGTTTCTTGGCACCCCCTTGGCCTGCACATTTTAGTGGATTCTCTGCTTTTACACACCCCCTGCAATTCTGAAAAGGTGTATTAAAAACTGTAGCTTTTGTCCCTAAGAAGTTTTTCCATTAAGAACCTTTTCTTGAAGGTTCCTTAAAGCTCCTTAGGTTCCTTAGTTTCACAATGAAGAACCTCCACAAGTTCAAATATCTTGTCCTTTTAACTGTGTAGTGCTCAATTGGGTGAAACTGTTTTAGTGCTTGCTATGTGCTAAGCAGTTGCTGTGATAACTCAAGTGTTTGCTATGGTGTCACATGGGGTTGTTCAGGTATTGCCATGTGGTTGCTGTTGAACACCATGTGGTTGGTTTAGTGTTAGTGTATTTGTAACATTGTGCCATAAGGATGGTGCAAAAGCTGTATGCAAGGCAGAATTAATCAGACCCCTCAATCTGCAGGATGAGTTACGAGGTGTGAAGAGTTTGCAGTCTTATATACTCATTCTCAAAAAAATAGTTGCACCCAGAAGGAATCAACTCAATGTTTGACTGCAGTGATGTTGTATCAGACTGTTATGGAATCTCTCAGAATGACAGCGTGTCGTCTTCAGAGTCTTGCTTGTGTTTTAGGGATGATTAACAAATTAGTTTGTGTAGGCACTGTGATCAGAACTTGAAGGCCTGGTGTCATTGATGTACAATTTGCCAGATCACATTTAGTCTTCATTACAGACACTTTGATAGCCCAGGATTACATTAATGAGGTCCAGCAACCAGTGGCTCTACCTTTTCTGAACCCACTCGAGATCTTGCCATGAAGACACAGATTCTATTCCATGACCAGTCAAATCCCTGACTGAAAATGTGTGGGATGCGATTGGACACAGTATCACCATTCCACCCCTACAGCTAAATCTGCAGGAACTGTGTGATAATATTCAAGGTACATGGGATGGATTACCACAGGACACCAACACCATTAGTAATCTCTACAACATCATGTTGCGTTACACCCGATGCGATACTAAGACACACTACTTCTGTATATCAGGCAACATTCCATAGAAATCTCAGTAGACACATCAGTTTGCTGGTGTTTACACTTTGGAATTACAGACATCAGGGTAAAAAAGAGGAAATATGAATGAATAAAGAAAGAGAAGTGATTTCAGAAGAGCAGTATCAGTGCATGCTCCAGCATGTCTGGAGTGAAGTGAAAATACTTGAGTGGGGAGGACTATTTGAGGGACATGTAGACAGATTAGTCACTGAGAAAGTTTCCACGACACCCACTGAATATGATTCTTCTGTAATGGACTGTTAAACCCAATGGGGGAAAACAGAGGACTACTGGTTTTGATAAGAACACCTACTTCCAGTATAAATGAGATGTTCTAACAGCATCAATGAATATGCTGATTCAGTCACTGGATTCATCAGAAAGCACATAGACAACGTTGTGCTTACAAAGACAGGTTGTGTTTACCCCAATCAGAAGCCATGGCTCAACTGTGAAGTTCGCACAACTCTAGATTCACGTACTGCTGCTTTTGAGTATGGGAACATGGAGGAGTATAAAAATGCCAGCTATGCCCTCTGTGAGACCATAAAAGCAGCAAAACGTGAGTACAGAGACAACGTGGAAGCCACCAGTGACAGAACCATGTGCTAGATGGGGAACTAAACTCCGTTCAAGCTTGTTTCACAGTAAATCACAACATGTCCATGGAGAGAGCCATGTCTACCACTGAGTCCAGCCCACCCTCCACCTCTCTAGCTGACCTGCGCAGAAAATTCAGTTCTGCTGCATCTGTAACTCCACCTTTATTGATGATGGATTTTCTCTTTATTATATAGCAGCAATCAGCATCCTTATGAATGGTATCGCTCTTCACAGTTGTAATGGCAACGTAGGAAGCAGAAAAGTCTCTGATTGCTCCTCACATGAATTTCTCATGTTATGTACTTTACAAATGGACCTGTTAAAGTCTCTCAAGGTAAAAACTATGATGTTTGTGCCTTTATTGTGGAAAAAGTTACAGCAGAGAGTATCATCACTGTTACACAAAAAAGCTTGTATCTTTAAAATATCAACTTCATATAAGAAGGAAATAGAAAAAGCTTAAGTCAATGTAACGAGCATTTCTATTGGCTTCTTCCTCATTCTTTTCTCTCATGAGATTCTGCTTTTTTATTTTTTTAAATAATTATTTGAAAATAGATTTTTAGCCCAATTTTCCCCCCAGTTAGAAAAATTACCCAACCCCATTAGGAATCTCCTATCTCATACTATGCTCCTGACACTTGGAGGGTGAAGACAAGCACTTGCCACCTCCAATACTTGTGAAGCCAGCTGCCTGTTTCGGTGTGCTCACATGTCTAATTTAAAATAATAAACAACAATCTAGTAATATTTAATCATTATTCATTTTATGGATGGAAAGTGTGTCAACAGTTCCTTACCACTGGTCTGCTCATCCCCATAGGGTTTGTTAGATGGTGCATATAGAAACATCAGGGCAAACACATACAGGTTCCACATGCTGTAAATGCCAGTAAAGAAGGCGCTGTTCACCTGGACTGTGTAATCACCCCAGTGCCAGTGACATTTATTCACCTGTGCGCACACAGAACATTATTAGTATTAGCAGGAGTTGCAGTAATTTGTATACCAACAAACAGCTTTTATACACAAATAATACACATTCTGATCAGACCTTAATTATGACCTCAAATCTGGCAGAAACATTTCTCAACTGATCTAAATTATGTGCTTCCTGCATTTTCTTCACCAACAGAACTTTCTCCACCCACTCCATTTCTCCATCATCAGGTCATCATTGTTTAGCTTTCTTTGATGTTGATTGTGTTTTTTCACCATACACATCAGTCATCAATCCCTTTGACTACCAGTGCACACAAAATTGATGAAGTACTGTAATGCTTTACAAACGAGCATCAACATCAAAATGAAGTCAAGGGTGGCTCCAAACACTGGTCCTGTACATCTTAGTGGTTTCCTGCTCCAACATGCCACCTTCTGCTCTGAATAGGCTTGTTAATTAGCTGCATCAGGTGGGTTGGGAGCAGAGCAACCATCAACTGTGCAGGGCAGGGGCTCCTCCAAGGTTTGGGAACCACAGAGTAAAACTATCTTAACCAGCCTGGAGCAGCTCAACAAATACTACAGTTCAACCATCTATATGTTATCAAAACATGGTTCAAACTAGCCAAATGTGGACATGGAGGAACAGTGGAGAACAGAGAGTAGATTGAATAATGCTATTAACTTTCAATGGTGTATTAATGTACTGACTTTTCAGTGCAGTCATATTTTCTTCGACGCAAAACTACCTTTTAATGGCAACTAGTAACTAGTGCAAGTTCATTCTTAGGGATGCTAAAGGGAGGAATGGTGTTCCATATTCTGACACCTTCAACTCTCAGCATCCATTAAACACACCTGGCTGATGATGAAGAAGATGACCGTCATAGCCGCACATGCCAAAGTGACCAGCATCAGGAACTTGAAGCGGAAGATGAGTCCCTGAATGGAAGGAAATCAGAAGATATCAGGCAAAAACTTTCTCCAGTGAAGAACTGCAGGCTTTAGTATTGACAGTACATAAGCTGCTTGCCTCGTAATGCAGTCGGCGGGCCTTGGTCATGGCAGGCAGGGATGTCCTCTTCCCACTAATGTTTCTGAACACCTGGAACACCATGAAGCACAGGAATAGGAAGTACAAGCATGCACAGATTCCTGCTACGATGATGAAAGCCATCTGAGCAATGTCAGTCAAAGAAAATTAACTTTCTATTGTGTACCTATAACAGAACAGCTTTTTTTTAAATGGTAACAGTCAGTAACAATATAGAACAATATTAGACCAATATCTAATATTTTTCAGAGCTTTGGTGCAGAATGAAAGAATACCATTTCATCAACTTTCTATATTTCATATTTGAAATATTTTGCAGGCAAGATGTGTTTGGTTGTGTCAATCCATTAAGAGGTTTAAAAACCAACAAAATAATGAACTCTGGACAGTGGAAAATATGATACTGGCCCTTTAAAAGAGGATATACCAAGTATTACAATTGTATATCTGACCATTAATGTAAAGTAATTCAAGCCATATGTGACAACAGTTTAAAAAGATTGATTACAAACTATCCCACACTTTCTCAATGTGGAGAATGTAGATATTAGCTTTAGACCAACACTATACCCTGCACAACCATTGCTTAGAGCTTTTAAACAAACACTGAATTGCTGTGAAAAGATACAGCCAACTCTGTCCCAATGTCCGAGGCCCAGATACTGTAGAAGGGATTGGTTAATTGCACTCCTCTGTAAGAAACAAGAGAAAAGCAAAGAAGGCAGACCAGGTCAAAGCTTAACAGTGCAGATTCAGATTTAGAGAGGCGAGATTTAGGGCTGATGGCATCGGTTCTGTGCCAGGAATGAAAACAGCAGGCATTTGGCTCACCTCTCGCACATATCGAAGATGAAGAGGCAGAAGGAGCCAAAGACGATGGGCCCAACCTGCTTCCAGTACATGGAGAAACGGTTCCTCTCTGTCTGGTCCTGAGAGGACAAAGAGCAACAGACCAGAAGAGATATGCTGAGAATGCAGTCTTTGAGCATTTTATTAGCATGCAGCATTTGATATCCAGTTTAAAACTCATCTATATCATATTCCAGTTCATTTGTTCTATTTATTGCAGCCTTGTTGCAACAAATCATTGTTTGTTGCTATAATGAGAATTTGCTTTAAGATCAGTAAAACAGCCATGATCCCATCAATACATCCAGTAACATTAGTCAGTGGGGTTGGCTACAGTCACATGCCTATACAAATTTAAGAGACCATTCCAATTTATTTTCTTAACACAGCTCATTTACATTATGGCACCCATTTCTCTCCAGCCATTCCATCATAAAGAGCTAAGCTTCTTCAAATTCTGCACCAGAAATAGCATAAAGTCACTGAACAACAAACTGAAAGACTGGTGGAGAGCATGCCAGGACATGAAAGCAGTCAATGAGGGTTTCATGTGTTGAACATGATTGACAGACAGATATAAATGACAGAAAAAGAGCATGAACACTGACAATACCTAGACCACAGGTTTCTTGTTCACTAACAGAAGGTCAACCATCAAGAAAAAAAATACTGGGGTAGCAATGTAGCACCAACTAACCTTTAGGTGTTCTCCACAGAAGATGATCCAGAAAGAGAGCAGCATGGCATAAAATATTCCCTGGCGGATATCGCTGAAGAGCAACATCCATGTCCATTCAAACCAAACAGAGAACCATTCTACAGGGATGTTGATGAAGGTCATGGAGATTCCCAGGGCAAAGATAGCTCTGTTAAAGGACAACACTCACATCAATGAACATGCTCATATGACCCTGTTTACTTTACATGGCAATGAATAATAAATAATTACATGAATAATACATGAATAATAAATAATTAGGTAAATAGGATCTTTAATAATTATTTAGTGTAGTTTCAGAGTCAAATACGCAAATTCAATGGTATTTCTAGTACAGACAGATTCACATTATGTGAAAATGAGCAAAAATGGAGATTCAAGATTTCTGAATGACAGAAACAATATGTAGATTTATAGGTCACATATTAGCAAGAACATAGAATATAAAATGGTCTAGATCATGAAGGTTATACATTTACAAAAGAACAAATCAGACACAGTGTTTAACTTTCTTCCTTTCATGCAGGTACACAAGCTGAGACATGATCAAAGGCTAAACTGGCGAGGGGGTGAAATTGACTCTAAACATGAACTGCATTCCAGCCAACTCCACAGTCTGAACAGGCCTGAAAAGAGACCACACCATGCTGGTATGCAGGAAATATTCAAAGCCTTCAAATGTGCTTGTGAAAGCTTGTGAAACGTCCAGGGGGCATCCGAAAAAGATGCCCGAGCCACCTCATGATGTAGATGAGCAGCGGCTCTACTCTGAGCTCTCCTCCTTCCTACGGAAGAAACTCATTTCGGCTGCTTGTATCCACAAGCTTGTCCTTTCGGTCATTACCCACAGCTCATGACCATAGGTGAGGGTAGGAATGTAGATTGACTGGTAAATTGAATTTACCACAACGGACCGATACACCGACCGCATCACGGCGGCGGCAGCACCAATGCGCCTGTCAATCTCACACTCCCTCTCACCCCCACTCGAGAACAAGACCCCAGATTCTTGAACTCCTCCACTCGGGGCATGACAGCTCCACCGATCTGGAGAGGGAAAGCCACCCTCTTCCGGTCGAGAACCATGGCCTCAGATTTGGAGGTGCTGATTTGCATCCCAGCCGCTTCACACTTGGCTACAAACTGCTCCAGTGCCTGCTAAAGGTCCTGGCTCGAAGAAGCCAACAGGACAACATCATCTGCAAAAAGGAGAGACGATATCCTGTGGTTCCGAACCCGGACTCCCTCCGGCCCCTGGCTGTGCCTAGAAATTCTGTCCATAAAGGTTATGAACCAAACCGGTGACAAAGGGCAGCCCTGCTGGAGTCCAACATGCACCGGGAACAGACCTGATTTACTGCCAGCAATGCAAACCAAGCTCCTGCTCTGGTCATACAAAGACCTTACAGCCCTTAACAGAGGGCCCCGGACCCCGTATTCCCAGAGCACCCCCCACAGAATACCCTGAGGGACACGGTTGAATGCCTTCTCCAGATCCACAAAACTCATGTGGACTGGTTGGGCAAACTCCCATGAACCCTCGATTACCCTCTGGAGGGTGAAAACTGCATTGTTCCTCCTGAATCCAAGGTTCAACTAATGGCCGAATTCGACTTTCCAGTACCCTGGCGTAGACTTTCCTGGGGAAGCTAAGAAGTGTGTGTTCCCCCTATAGTTGAGAACCACCACCCCAATCTGCCACTCCAGGGGCACTGTCCCCATCCACCACGTGATGCAGCATCTACAGACTTGAGATACTCCAGGCGGATCTCATCCACCCCTCGGGCCCCACCACCGAGGAGCTTGCAGACCGCCTCAGTGCCTTCGGCCCGTCACGTCTTCCAATGAAGAAGGTGAGGCTGAGGACTCTGAGGTGGACACGCCCATCACCCTCACCTTCTTCATTGGAAGACGTGACTGTGGGTTGAGGAGATCCTCAAAGTATTCCTTCCACCGCCCAATGATATCCCCGGTCCAGGTCAACAGTTCCCCACCCGCACTGTAAACAGTGTCAGCAGGGTACTGCTTCCCCCTTCTGAGGCACCGGACAGTTTGCCAGAATTGTTTCAGGGCCAACTGAAAGTCCTTCTACAAGGCCTCCCCGAACTCCTTCCAGCTCCTGGTTTTTGCCTCCTTAACCGCCCAAGCAGCAGCACGCTTAGCCTCCCGGTACCTGTTGGATGTGTCAGAAGACCCAGAGGCCAACATGGCCCAATAGGTCTTCTTCTTCAGCTTGACGGAATCCCTTACTTCCGGTGTCCACCACCGGGTGCGGGGATTGCTGCCACGGCAGGCACCAGCGACCTTACGCCCACAGCTCTGGACGGCCACATCGACGATGGAGGCTGAGAACCTGGTCCACTCAGACTCAATGTCCCCAGCCTCCCCAGGTAGCTGTGAGAAGCTCTCCCGGAGGTGCGAGTTGAAAGCTTCTCTGACAGGGGGCTCAGCCAGATGTTCCCAGCATACACTAAGAATACCTTTTGACCTGCCAGGTCTCTCCAGCCTGCCCCTCCGCCAGCGGATCCAACTCACCATCAGGTAGTGATCGGTTGACAGCTCTGCCCCTCTCTTCACCACATTGTACAAGACATAGGGCCGGAGATCAGATGAGACGATAACAAAATCTATCATTGATCTCCGGCCTAGGGCGTCCTGGTGCCATGAGCACTTATGGACACCCCTATGCTTGAACATGGTGTTCGTTATGGACAATCTGTAACTGGTGCAGATGTCCAAGAACAGAACGCCACTCGGGTTCTGATCTCCAGGTGTCACTGTCGTCACCCACGTGGGCGTTGAAGTCCCCCAGCAGAACAATGGAGTCCCCAGTTGGGGCACATTCCATGACCCCCCCCCCAAGGACCCCCAAGACGGTCTGGTACTCCACACTGCCGGTCGGCCTGTAAGCACAAACTACAGTCAAGAGTCCTCTCTCCTACCCGAAGGCGCGGAGAGGTGACCCTCTGGTTCACTTGGGTAAACTCCAACACGAGGCGGTTCAGCTGGGGAGCTATAAGCAAGCCCACACCAGCCCAACGTCTCTCAACCTGGGCAACTCCAGAGTAGTGAAGGGTCCAACCCTTCTTGAGGAGTTGGGTTCCAGAGCCCAAGCTGTGTGTGGAAGTGAGCCCGACTATCTCTAGCTGGTACCTCTCAACCTCCTACACAAGCTAAGCCTCCTTCACCCCCAACAGCTACCCTCTGTGTCCCGGGATCAGGCCGCCAAGGACCCCGCCCTCGACCGCCACCCAATCCACAAGGCAACCAACCCCAATGGTTTCCTCTGTGGGTGGTGGGCCCCCAGGAGGAATGGCCCACATTGGCTCTTCGGGCTGGGCCTGGCCAGGCCCCATGGGCAAAGGCCCAGCCACCAGGCGCTCGCTCCCGAGCCCCGACCCCAGGGTGGGGCCCCGGTTGCGCCAAAGCGGGCGACGTTGCAGGGCCTTTATCATGATCTTTCATTGGGTTTTTGAACTGCTCTTGGTCGGGCCCTTCAACTTGGACCTGTTTGCCAGGGAAGACCCTGACAAGGGGTAAAAAAAAAAAAAACCCAGGCAACATAGCTCCTTGGATCATTCTGGCACTCAAACCCCTCCACCACGGTAAGGTGGCAGTTCAAGGAGGGGTTAAATTTCTTTGCACTGTGTACCTGTACTCAGATGTAATGACAATAAAAAGCCTTGACCTTGATGCCTTTTTTTGGTGTATGCTCTTCATTAGCCTGTTGGCTCCAGTGCTAAGAATGAAGATATCAAACATCACTCGATTGACCACATTTTGGAAACGTGGGACATTCGTACAGCTTATTTTTTTTGAACCATTTACTTTTGCATTTACTGAATATGTCCATGACCTTAAAAACAAAACCAAAAAAAAAAAGCAAGGCATTATTTTGGCACCATTCCCACAATAAGTAAGCTAAGACTGTACCTCTCCATACTCTAAAATCGCTGTCTACACTGAAGTCTTTAAAGATTTAAGGATTCAAAATACTCATGCAATCCAATAAACACCTCAGCACACTCATACCATGCATCTTTAATATTAAAGCACTTTAAAACCAACAACAGGGCTGCCCAAAGAGCAAAACACAGAAGATAAAAGATATAGAAACACAAAAGAACTGTTGAGAATAGCTGAGTAAGTTAAAATAGTCAAAATCTCACACTGGGTCAAAGGCCAGGGAGTAAATGTGAGTTTTTAAACAGCAAGAAATCGAGCCTGTCTGATGGCAAAGCATTCCATAATGTTGGAGCCACAACTGCGAAAGCTCTATTGCTTCAGAGTTTGTATTTCAACTTTGGAACGAGTAAAACCATCTGGTCTGCTGACCTGAGAAAGCAAGACGGGAAATATGGGTGCAGCAGTTCAGACAGATAAGATGGGGCATGACCATTAAGGGACTAAAAACAAAACTTAAAATGGATTCATAAATGAACTGAAAGTCAGTGAAGGAAGCTAAAATTGGAGATGTGTGCTCTCACTTGAACCAGATAATAATTAAACAGCAGCATTTTGCACCAGCTGTAGACAAGCAATAGGGCAACAAGGCCTGGCTAATTCCAATGAGAAGTGAGTTGCAGTAATCAAGGTGACAAATTATAAAATATGCACAAGTGTTTCAAGATTGCTTTTGGACACAAGCATGATTTTTGACAACCACCTCAACTGGAAAAAGCAAGATTGTGCCACTGTGTTTACCTGAGTATTAAGCCTTAAAATTGGATTCATTTTTACAATTTATTTAGTGATTATGGATTTCTCATTTCTCAAATGGGGCCAGAAAGGAAACGTCAACACAGGGGGCTACTGGTGCCACTGGGTCTAAACAACATAATCTATCTCGTATTTTCATTAAAATTCTGAAGATTTAGTGCCATCCATCCCCTGATGTCAATAATGCAGTCAAGGAAAGGCTGGACTGAGCATGTACCAGTATGCTTCAGTGGAAAATAAACAGTCCTATATAACATAACATATATAGCATAACATTGCAAAGAGATGCCATGTTTATGGAAAATAGTGCCAAGTGGCAGCAGGTACAACAAGAAAAGGTGAGAATGTCCAAGAATGGAGCCCTGTGGTACTCAGCAGAGGCAGATTTAAAATCGTCAATGCTGACACAGATACCTCTTCTACTTGAGAGGTAGGACTTAAACCACTGGAACGCTGCATCTGTGATGCCCACCCACTGCTCCAGCCTGGAGATGTGGATCTCATGGTCCACAGCATCAAAGGCAGCTGTTAAATCCAATAGCACAAGTAGCACACAGTCACCAGAGTTACCAGAGCTGCTACCAGAATATCATTAAAAACTCTTTACAGAGCTGTGAGTTTTAAACCCAGACTGAAACACAAGTTCATCCAGGAAGGGCTTCAGTTGGGTGTAAACAATATTTATTTTTGACAAAAATGGTAGCTTGGAGACGGGCCTAAAGTTTGACAACACAGAAGAGACCAGGCCAAATTTCTTCAGCAAGGCCTAGACAACAGCATGCTTAAAAAATTTTGGCACCACAATAGAAGTCAAACTGCTTCTAATAAATGGTAAGAATGAAGGGACAAAGGGTTGGAAAAATGTCTTTAACATGTGAAGAGGGGAGAACAACCAAGGGAGAAAGAACCTGAGAAACTGCTATAAAAAGGACAGAGAGACGGGTCCAAATGGTCAAACTATGCTGAACAGGGTACAAGTGTGGATGCATCATGAGACCGTGGTGAAATGAGGGCCCTAGTGCTCACAATCTTCTCCAAAAAGAAGTGAAGAAATCCATCACAAGCTTCACTGGAAACTTCCAAAACGGACAGGATCATGGACATTAAGAACAGAGCTCAGTGTGTCAAAAAGGACACAGGGGTTGTGACCAAACACAACTCATCTGCAGCTGTGTTTGGTCAGGATGCTCACAGCAATGTAAACAGTATGGTTAGAAGGCTAATTTGCATAGAGCAGCAGCCTGATATCAACAGTGCATTGGCTAATATCCCAGGTTTTATAATCCCAAGTTTCATGTCTCAGATGTAAATGGTATCATCTGCCACTCCTTGCTCGTTTGGTCAGTGTCATCCCCTCATATCTTGGATGGCCTCATTCCACAGGTCCATAAACCAATAAAAGCAAGCAAACAATATGCTACACTGGGCTGTCGAGTCAAGTCTGGAAGCAAGACTGAGGCTGTTAATGCTAGGGTTCGAATATACTTTTCATATTTTTTCTATAATTATTATTCTAGAGAATTGTTCTTAATCACATTGCAATACATTATAACAGTTTCCTGTTACTTGGACTCATTTTTAAACTTCTGTTTGTTTAACAAACAATGGGACTGGCTGGGAGGAACAAGCCTAAACTCTTCTTTATTACGTTGTTTTATTATGAAAAATAGTTATATTGCCCCCTATGCTTCCTGTTAGATGATCATTGATGCCTCCACCTATAAATAACCTTTAGATAATGTGCTTCAGCAATAATAAGAGATTATTAAATATGATAATATGATAAGAATTTGATTAAAAAGTTATGGTGCAGGTTAGTGACAATAGATTATTCTAAATCTGATAGATGATTCAACTGTATTGCTCGGGATTAGATTATGTTTTTAATTGTCTCATAAATAATAGTGTGGTCTTGATTTTCTAATCATTTTACACATTGAAACAGAAAAATTCTTAAACTCTAATCAAATATTTGTAGAATTGTTATTCATGGCAAAACAATGTTAAAATATATGATTTATGATGCAATTGCATTTGAAAAGTTCAGCAAATAACAAGTATCCAAACAGGACATTACTTTTCTAGGAGGACTGGAGGTCTTGACATCATAGTGATTCTTCTCCAGTACCAGATCATGATGATGAGGATGCCGGGAGTAAGGAAGGTCTTCATAGCAAACCAAACCTTTGTGAAGCCGCCGTTCTGATGGATACCCTGAAAAGTAGAAGAGAAAACAGTAGGTCAGGCTCCCACATTCAGCAAACAAGGCCTGTGGAATTCAGTGAAGGCTCAGCTGGAAACTAGACCAGTTAGTCCAGAAGATGCTTATAAACTATAATTAACATTAGACTCAACATGACTCAAATCACATGACTAATTCAAAGGTTGGTCATGCTAAACTCATGTTGACCAGACTTTAGACATCACAAAATCTTGACATCTAAACTTGTGTGAACACAGACGTATGTAAATGGAAAACACTCATCAAAAAACATGCCAATACATTTTTTAGCATATTGTGATTTTGTACATCTGTTATGAATCTGAACACACTCAGTAGTTAAATAAAATAAAATTCTAAATAATTTTCCATCCCATTTTGGAAGTGCCAATTACCCAGCTCATTACATAGAATACTACCAAAACTAAGAGGGGGAAGACTTTTCTGTTCTGGCACCAAAATGGTGGAACGAACTTCCCCTGGGACTCCGAACAGCTGAGTCCCTCACTGTCTTCAAACGCAGACTGAAGACTCATCTTCAGACTCACCAATCTCTAGATTCCAGCCTAGTCTAATAGCTAAGGATATTCTAAGTAAACAGCAAAGCACATTTGTTAGTCGCTCTGGATAAGGGCGTCTGCTAAATGCCGCAAATGTAAATATAAAGACAAGCACATGCCTCCTCAAACACATGTGAAGCCAGCCACCATTGGCCATTGTATCATGGCTGAACAGCCAAAGCATTCAGATGAACTCCGAGTCGCCAGTTCAAAAAATGCTAACAGATGCCTGTGCCCACCTGCATTCCACTGGGTGTGATGTGGGGAGAGAGCACCATCTACCCACCCAGACAGAGCATAGCCAATTCTCTTGGACTCTGACAGCCGATGCATGCAACATGACCCACAATTCGAACCTGTGATACTCGGATCACAGTGCATTAGAACACTAAGCCACTCTGAGCTCTATTCAATCATTTTTACTGAACAACCATCGCTGTGTCTAAACGAAAAGTAAAAAAAAACAAACAAAAAAAACAGAATAGATGTAGCACTCACCACCAGACGGATGTCCTTGATTTCCCCGATTCCCACATTCACTTTCTTCTGCTCGTTAACAGGTAAGCGGATGTTGAGGAGGTAGTACTTGTGGGACACACTGCCGATCTCCATGAAGGGCAAAACGTCACATTCATAATGTCGACCCTCATTCTCAGTCGTCTAGCAAACACAAGTCAGATGTTTTTTTCAGCAGTACAGAGCTAACCAAATCATAGAACATGCACTGGATTTGGAATTTGGAATTGGAATTGTATAGTTTTCCCTGCCTTTCATCCACCAGCCACCTGCCTTTGACTCAGCCACCACCTCACACTTACCAACTTATACAGTTAAATTCAGTTAAAAATATACTCTTCAATATTAATAATACAACAGAAAGGAGGAGACGTAAGAGGGGGTGATTCAGACATTGAAGTAAAACAAGAGGTTTAGAAATAGTGGTAGAAGAAGGAAAAGCCAACGCTGAAGTAAAAGAAGAAAAAGTAGAGACAAAGGAGAATTACAATAATTCAGAGAATGAGAAGAAAGACAAAAAGTAGAGGAAGGATAAACATAAATATAGGTACAAGGCACAACTAGTGGAAGCAGAAGTCAAAAAAGGAGGAGGAGGAGGAGTAGCAGGAGAAGTACAGGTAGAAGGACAAAAAGGAGAGAATGGTCTAATCTGTTTTTGACCCAGAATAGTTTTCAACAATGATGACTGTTGAACATTAAATAATATTTTAATAACATTCCAATGATATTTTAGCAAATTTACTTGGAGTTATTGGGTTTGTTTACAACCCAGGAACATCAGAATCAGAACCTATTAAGAAGCTGCAAAGCAGTGCTGTTACTAGTCAGAATCTGCTGCCCTGAGGTGAACTTAGTATGAATGGGCTGTTGGAGTCATAAGGAGGAGGTTGAAGCAGTAAAGGTAGAAGAGGAAAAAGGAGGAGAGGTAAAAGAAGAAGTGGTAATAGAAGTAGAGGGCAAAGGAGAAGGACGGGAAGTAGAGGTAGAAGAGGAAAAAGTAGAAGAAGCAGCAGCTGAAGCAGATGATGTTGACATCAGGACATTATATAACAACATACCTAAAATATACATATGAGAAGAAATAGACAGACCCCACCTTTGTATTATTATTATATTATTATTATTATTATTATTATTATTATTATGTGGCAAAACTGTAATTCATGATGAAATTAATTGTTCTCTAGCTCTTACAGTCAGTCTTACACACCCTGAGTACAAGTATTAACACCCACAGACAGTGTCTGTGTATGTGCTCTGAATTGGGCACCATTGTTTACCTTGGCTGCGGTGAAATGACAGCTGAGCTTCCGCAGCTCCACAGAATGAGCCATCTCCGTCCAGTCACTCAGAGTACTGTCTCTGTAGGCCAGGCTGACGTCAATGGTGACCACCGCTCCATCCACTACACACACACACACACACAAAAATTCAAATTGCAATGTCACTTCATATTAGGAGAGGAACACGTGCTACAACCTATATTCACATTTGAGTGCTGAGAAAAAAACAAAAACAAAAACATCTGTAGTTGGATGTTACCTGAATGTGGGTGTGATCTAACCTAGTTTCTCATCCCTGGTCCAGGAGGCACCTCTACCCTGCAGGTTTTAGCTTGAACACACTCTGAAGGGCTTGTTAATGAGCTGATTATTTGAATCAGGTGTGGAGGGGAAGCAGGGAAGCATATTTTTTTACAGTTTCCTACAATGATTGTTGAATATTAAACACATTTATATTGTAGCACACAATATTGCACAATATATATTTAATGAATATGAATAAATATCGTTACAGATTTACTTTTGGGGCTTGTTACAACCCAGGAACAACAGAAAAGTTTGCTGTACACAATCAGAACCGACTATGATGCTGCAAAGCAGTATTGTTACAAGTCAAAATGGGTTTTAGTAAGCAGAGATCTGCTGCCTTGAGGTCAACCTGACCTGAGTGGGCTCCATGCCATTGGAAAGTGGTCTGGTGGTTTTAAACAGTAAATGTGGTATCTCAGTCAGTAAATATGTGCTCAGTCAAGCTATGTCTGAATACATCACTAAATTCTCCAAGATTCTGCCCAATCTGGTATGTGAAGTTCCATGAGCTAATCAGCTCTGCCAGTCTATTTACGGAGGCCATGAGATACAGATCAGTAGAATCGAGGAGAGCAGACCTGCAGCACCTGCCCTCTAAAATCTACAATGAGTGTAGCTGACTGTACACCACAGCTGTGGGAGATCAAGATTAGGATGAAACACACTGGATAAATTCTTTAAAGTCTAAGTAGTGAAATGAAAATATGATGACTGACACACGGCTAGAGGCCTTCTTAGGGTGCTCAGAGATAAAACCTTGAAAGAACACATTCAAGATAAACCTGGTTATCACTCCAAATTCCATGGGCATGCATAGAACAGTCACTTGGAGTTCACTAAATATACCAACACTTCAATACCCAGACACCCAATCACATAGTAATGTATACCCCAACTAAACCCACTTTTTAAACATGGTAGAAGAATGTCATCTTATAAGGAAGGTAAGAAGGAAAATAGGAACAAATCTTTAGTTCATTTCATTCCCTTAACTGTCAGGACACTCCCCACCATCTCCCTGGATGCCATGATTGTCAGCTCACCCCTAACTCATTGAGCTGCTTTTGAGAACTCACTGTTCCCCCAGAATCTCATATACACCTATACATTTATGTATATTATAAATAGCAATTTTGGACTGGTGTACTACAGGCTGTACAACTGAGAGAACTGGGCCTGTATGAGCCCTACATCTCTGAAGTCCTGAAGCTTGATTTAGATCCACGTTGCAGGCTCTCACACTCCTTCTGCCTTCTGAAGAGGACTTCGCTGTGCTGTTGTGAAACAAACTGAAGCTCCAGGCGATAATTCTGCAGCTCAAGCCGGACTGTGGTGGAGCTGAAAAGTGGGAGTGAGAGCTACTCACAGAACAGAAAAGTGTGTGTGTGTGTGTGTGTGTGTGTGTGTGTGTGTGTGTGTGTGTGTGTGGTGGGAGTGGTGAATTAGTCCCCCCCCCTTATTCTAGCTCTGTTGGCAGTGCCCCCTCCTTCTCTGAATGTCAGCTTAGCACACACAAACATTCCCCCTGAACACGGAGGCCATCACCCAGGAGACTAAGCCTTTCAACAGCTGTGTTATTGCTGGAGCTGAGCCAGCCTGGGCCATCAGGACCAGTGGGGGGAGGGGGGTGTTCACAGCAAGACTCTACTTTATTACACCAGTGGGTTTCAGTGGGGAAAGGAGGGTCCTGCTCCGTCATGTGTAGTAACTGAGCCAAGGTGGCCCTGGCTAATATGATCATCTCAATTATCATTTTTCTCATGCTTTTCTTGACCAGAAATAATCAGTAATTAATATATGCACATAATATCAAGCGACATCATCAGGATTTGGAAACAAGGGGAAGTTTGCCAGCAACTAACCCAGCCATCAGCCCACTGTTTCTGTGCTGTGCTTGATGTTACAGATAATGTGCTACACACTGTTTAATATTCCTCTCTAGGAAAGCAACTGTTTTTAGAAAGGTTAAAAATACAGGAGATTTGATCAAATATTGAGAGAACCAGCATGACCTAAAAGCATTAACGGCGGGAGAAATCCCAAAAAAAAATGGGGCAGTTGACAGGTAAGTATGCTTTTTTTGTACCAAATATTAAAATGATACGATCTGATTCAAGGATTTGTATAATCCAGCTACAGTGAAAGTTTTGCCTCTCGATCTTGATATTCAAATGAGAACCTTTTAAACCAAAGCCTAATAACACAGAAAAGGAACCCAGCAGGAACATTTCTGCAACAGTTTAATTTCTACCCATATTCAAGAGAAAAGAAGTGACTGGGTGTATTTCCCCACATGGCTTTTGTTGGCATCTGCAAAAATACAAACATCTGTGAAGGAAAAGACACAGATGGAATTAGGCACAGATCGAAAGCCAGTGGCTATATAGCCAGACATGCTGAAAGGTGTTTGCTCACCAGTAAGCTAAAGATTAGTCAGGACCATGAAACACCTCTTCCAGCCAAGGTGTGCTATAAGACAAGCCAATACTTACTTGGTGTGACAAATGGAGAGAAACAACATTGTTAGGCAAAACCTTCATATACCAATATCAAATAGCAACATCTGAGAAAACAGGCAAATTGCTCCTAAATGATCCTAATATACAGGTTTTCCCGTCAACCCACTTTGTGCAACACTCTGCAATAACATTATCACTGACAGGTGAACACTGTTTAATTGCTGCCTAATATATCCAGCAGCTGGAGCATGGGAACCATCTCATCAGTCAGTTCTTGAAGATGATGTATTGAAGCAGGAAAAATGAGAAAGTATAAAAAACTGAACCACTTTAACAAGGACCAAATGGAGAAAATGGGTCTGAACATCTTCAAAATATATGGCAGGTCTTATGGGGTGATCCTGGTATGTGGTGGTCAGTACCTACCATAACAATGAAGGACAAAAAGCGGTGGACCAGAAACCATGGTTCATTCATTTTAATCCATGCGTCTAATGATATAAAATTGAGATATTCAAACTAAAACTTCAGGTTGGTGTGATATGCTTTAAATACAATGTGAAAAAAATTAATAAATAGCAGGATATATTTAACCATTCAAATTTGATCCAGAGTGAGAGCACAAATAGGGGAGGAGAGAAGAAGAGTAGAGGAAGGGCTGAGAGCAGGGAGAGGAGCAGAGCAAGAAAAAAGATTTCTGTAAGATTGAAGAGAATGTTATTAAAACTAACTTAAATGAGCAAAATATTAATTAGTGAAATAAATAAATGTAAATATAAATGAAAGAAACATTTTGATTAAAATCACCTTCCAAAAAAATCCCTGTCCCATGTCCCTGCTCATTTTAAAAACAGGCCCATTTTCAGAATAGAAATTGGAATATTTATGATCAACTACCTCAAACGAATTAGGCCTGTTCAATTTACACTAAGGATTGGCAAAGGCTACAAATATCAACTGAATCTTTTATTTCCCGTCAACCTGGGAGCCCAATTAACCCAAACTTGTGAGGAAAGGTTGTTGACACAAAGCCAAGGCTCAGAGGACAGAGCTGGCATTAGATCAGAAGTCTTCAGCCTTCATCACTCCAACACACTCAATAAACATGAGCATCTGGAGGGGAGGATCTTCTCAGAAAAAAGAATGATGGCTAGCATCCAACAGTGTTGAACATGAACCATACAAACACTACACTGTCAATCCAGAAAAGACACTATGATAAACACTCTGAGTGAATAAGGTTTGTGTAGGTTCTTCGGTGGTCTCTAAGCTTTTCCAATCAACATGTTATCCAACACTGTCCTAAACACTCTCCTTGGTCTGAGATCGTATTACATGACCTATCATCTAGACTTCCTCACCTTAACCCACTCCATCATTGGTTGAGCAGTGTGATGGTCTCAGTCTTCTTGGTAGATCAAGCCATTGTTTGCAGATCTCCACCAAAGCAGAGAGATCCCACACAGCTCAACGTTTCAGGGTTGGAAATACAGTGCATCTGGAAATTATTCACAGTGATTCACTTTTTGCAATTTTACAGCCAAATGGAATTAAATACAATTTTTCCTCATAATTCTACACCTATTACGACTAAGTGAAAAGTATTTTTGAGTATTTGAATAATCTTTACAAATGTATTAAAATAACACACAAAAATGTATACTTTCACAAGCCTTTGCCAAGACAACAGGTCAAAAATTAGGCTCCAGAGTGTATCTTGGTACACCAATGATAAGCCATCAGATGTTTCTACAGCTTGATTGGACTTTGCTGGTAATTCAGTTGTGGACATACTTTGAGAAACACACCTGTGTATGTCTCACAGTAGACAGTGCATGTCAGAGCACAAACCAAGCCATGAAGTCTAAGGAATTGTCTGTAGATCTCTGAGACATGATTGTATTGAGACACAGATCTGGGGAAGGGTACGGAAAAAGTTTTGAAGGTCCAAATGAGCACAGTGGCCTCCATCTTCTGTAAATGGGAAGAGTGTGGAACCACACTTTGGCTGCCAAGCCAAAAACTGGAGTGTTTGTGGTAGAAGGGGCCAGGAGGATGTCAGGAGTTGAAATAACTCAATTGTCAATCCTGATAAGAACTCAACGTTGCTCTAGAGAGAACCTTCTGAAACGACAACCATTTCTGCAGGCCTGAAGGACTCAGGACCATGAGGAACAAAATTATCTGGTGTGATAAAACAAAGCATGTCTGGAAGAAACCAAGCACTGCTCATCACCTGGCCAATACCATTCCTACAGTGAAGCATGGTGGTGGCAGCATCATGCTGTGTGGATGTTTGTCTGCAGTGGGAACTAGGAAACTAGTCAGAGGGAAAGACGACTGCAGAGATATACATCGTTGCTGAGGACCTGCTCCAGAGCACTCAGACTGGGATGAAGGTTTACCTTCCAAGAGGACAACGACCCTAAGCACACAGCCAAGATAACTAAGGAGTGGCTTTGGGACAACTCTGTGAATGTCCTTGAGTGGACCAGTCCAGAGGCTCAGACTTGAACACTTCCCATCCAATCAGATGGAGCTTGGGAGGTTCTGGTGAAAAAAAAAAAAAAACCAGGTGTGCCAAACTTGCAGCATCATGCATAAAAAAGACTTGAGGCTGCAGCAATTGCTGCAAAGTGCTTCAACAAAGTACTGAGCAAAGGTACATGTACATGTTATATGTGATTTTTTTAAAATAACTTTGCAAAGAATTAGAAAAAACTTCACTGTTATTATCAGGTATTGTGTATAGAATTTTGAGGAAAAAATAATTTAATCCATTTGGAAAAAGGGTGCAACATAAAATGTGAAAAAAGTGAAGTGCTGTGAATACTTTCAGATGCACTGTACAGTCAGCCATGATTTGATAAACTAGTAACAGGATGATCATGGTTTTTCTCATGTGTTGATGTTCTGACCCAGTTGTCTAGCTATCACAATGTAGTACTTGTCAGGAGCACCAGACACCCATTTTTTCAGGTTCAATACAACAACTTTAAGAAATGACTGTTCACCAGCTGCCCAATATGTAGATCACACCCCTTGACAGGTGCCATTGTAACCAGATTATTCACTTAACCTCTCGGTGGTATAATCCCCACATATCTCCAGTATGTTGTTACAGTACTACAATGAAATTTGTTTTGACTTCCATGGCAAAATAAGACTGCAGGTATCCACTGCTGGCCAGTAAGAGAAGTTGGAAAAAAGCAGCGTCTCCATTTCTCAGGACTTCCATCTCTCACTTTCCCAGACCCAACAATGACTCTTCATTACACTCCTGTGGTATCCCCTTAATCCCTTCTTTCAAATGGCTGTTCTGGACCAAAACCAAAACTCCACTCACATACAGCCAGGACAAGTCTAATAGACACAGTGTCTAGTGGGTGCAGATATGAAGGTTGTGTGCATACTAACCTGTAACCATACTCATGGTTAATTAACATTCCCCCTTAATTAACACAACAGAACACCATGGCTAAGGTTAAACAAACAGCAGCTATTGTGTTCTATATTAGTGTTCTCAGTACAATTATGATAGAATTACAGTTTGCACAATAGAGGACAATCCTTAGTCAGGTTAGGTATTGGTTCTGAATATTTTAATGTTTGGCCTGATACATTATTTCATACCTAATAAAGCCACACAATTTACGTTAGATTTGCCAACTAATACTGAAGATCACTGTATAATTTTTAATGTATATAATTTTACATCCTTTAATGTCTTACACTTTTGTCTTTAGAACATGCTGTTTAACATCAGTTTAAAATAAGAAAAAGCATGTAGTACTGCCATAATGCACGGCATATGGTTTTTGTAGCATTTTCATTTTAGATGGACATGTGTGGAAAAATCTTCAAGGAGTGCAAAACACTAGAACTGAGAGCACAGTTTCGTAGTAGACAAAGTAGTCAGAGCTTGCCAGGATACAGCTTCCACACATGGTGAAGGTAGTTTTGCACACTGTTACAGCTAAACCCAGGGTTACTCTATTGAAATTTAGACCAATTTTAGCACTGATTCGCTGTCTCAAGTCCAGGCTGGTTGGCTCTAGTCAGCAGATTTTTCAATCAATCGGCATGAGAATCAAGTAGTGTGTGAAGGGCCTCCTAACAGTGTTTCAGGATTTTTTTTTGACCCAACTCTGAGTGTAATCTAGTGTATACAAGTCAACACATCTGAAAGGGTCCTGCCAATAGCCAATGAAAGCTGAGCCCGTAAAAGATTTTTATTTTAAATTTATTTAAATTTTACCTTTAACAATGCAGCAGCTTCTAAATTCAAAACAAGACCCTCAGCTGCTCTGTTGAAAGTCTGAGTTTGGTTATTAAGTGTCAATTAAAGCAGCATAGTGGTAGGAAACAAAAAGACAATGATCCAACATACCTGAAATATCCAGATCCTGCTGGATTAAATCACATCCCAAAAAAATAGCCAAGATACGGTCAGATGCAAGAATCACCAACAATCCTGTTGAGTGCCCCTGAACCAAAATTCCTGAAGCTTAATGAGGCAGGGTACAATTTAGTCTACTGATGATTTCTGCACTCCATATGCTCCAACACCATTTCAAGAATGTCCTGTTTAATCATTTTTACTCTTTGTTGTATTAACAGTAAACAAGCGGAGAAGCAACAATTTGGCCAGATGGAACTGTGGACCATGTCATTACAATCTTGTAAAGCATTGAATGTTTGGGTTTTTCTCCTCAGGAAACTGCAGCATTGTGTCGAGGCCATGCTGCAGGCGCCCTAAACGCTGGCATCCAGTGGCATATCCATCATTGTTAGTCCTCTCTCAGCATGTGAGAAATTCAATCTGCTTTGGGCCAATCAAAAAGGGACATTCCTCTGGGTAGTCATGCGTTCTCTCGTATAATCCTACTGACACACTCAGCAAAGATAAAAGAAACAAACCTATTTCATTCATTCTGACCACACTCACACACATGGTTTATTACACTCTTTAAAATAAGACTTTTTTGAGCAATGCCATACAAGAACCATTATGGTTCAAACAAAACACTTTAGTAAAATATATGAACAGAAGATTTAAATTGGTGAAGAACCTTTATATAATCAACCTTTAAAAGGTTCTTTATGGAGTCAAAAATGATATCAGTATATCTAGAGCACTTAGAGTCACACTGTTGATTTAATTGAAAATCAGAGAACAACCATACATTATTATAAAGATAATCATTCGGGGGTTCTGTGGTAAAGGCAGTTGATCTATATAGAACCATGACAACACATACATACAATTTTCACCTTCATGATCCAAAGTCTTCTGTGGATGGATCTTTAAATAAATCATAAAACTGCTTCTGCTGTCCACCTCTATATTTTTTAATCTTCCTCTTAGGGTTTATAGTAGAGTACCATTTAGAAGCAAGTCAGTGTACTTTCACATACTGTTTCAAGACTGTTTTCTCTCCATATTTCCCCATTTCATTATTTCATTAGAAACATACTACAGAAGCCCCATCTCAGTTACAGTGGGGTTGTTACCCACTATCTCATCCAACCATGCGGTGAGCTGCTTCACTGCTCGAGTATTCAGATTTGCTAATTACACTTAACACACTCACACAGATACAAACAAAGCAGACTCACCAATCTGGTTGTGCGTTTTGAAGGCAATGTCAAACTGGAGGATGACCAGCATGAACTGGAACCAGGAGCTCATCTCTTTTTTAGGCATTGGAATGTGCACAGCAAATACTATGTTATTGGCCTCGATCCTCTTGGCCATGGTCTCTTCAAAGTCTCTGATTTTATTACACTGGTTAGGGCCCCAGGGCATGAACCACTTCTTGCTCTGATCACGGCCCTTCATGTTATCCACACACTTTGTTGCCATGTAGTGGATTGCAGTGGTGGGACTGGGAGCTGTAGGTAGAGAACAAACAATTACAATTAGGAAAAAATCCTTTCAGCAGCTAAACAGAAGTGGAGTGTTGTTGACACTAGACACTGAAAGTCATGCAATGTAATTACAGTCTAATGCAGATAATCATGTAATTCACCAATATACTTCATAATACTTGTATACATCCAAAAATGATGCATTTCATGCTAGTATAGCACTTATTCTGTTGTATAGCATAATATGCAAAACTATTCTGAACACAGTGCTATTCAGAAGGGAATGTGGAGTGGTGTCCTGATATAATCCACCCAATGCAGCTTGAATGTTCTCAGTACCTACAGATTTTGGGGAAGGGGTGGAGTGTTGATAGCTCATCAAATAGCATTCCACACATTGTCAATGATAGATAGGTCTGGTGATACAACTGGCCATGACACAGTATCTTTGTCTTCAAGACAGGCTCTAAAGATGTCAGCAGGTATTGTTTTGTTGAAACAAGGGCAAGGCATTCTAAGAAAAAACAATCAAATTGAAATCTTATTTTGCCCACAATCAACAATATTGCAAATTCTGTCATTTCCTCACTGTTCCCAGACCCAACTAGCTTACAGGCTGTGCATTTATGTCTCCAGGTCATGTACAGTATGTTTACGGTCAGTTTATTGTAGTAACAAGCAATGAAATATGACTGATACAACTTGGTTTTATTATTGAGTCTACAAGGACATACACAATGGGGCGAGGAAATCTATGATGTTTAGTGCAGGTGAATAATGTTATTTTCTTTTGACTGCCTATGCAATCAAAGCACTTCCATCCTTTGGCAGCGTGCAACCTGTAATGGTTGTTGAGAAACCTCTTACAGAGTAGAAACACTTCTGCAAAAACAGACCTGCAGAGCAGTTTTTAGGAATAAGGCTGCAGGGATGGTACTAGATTATTTTGATGCCACCCAGGAATACTATTATTTACAATGTAAAAATAATAAATCTATAAATCTAGAGCACTGCTGCTTTAATTTGCCTTAAGCCATATTTGAACAGTAATTTTACAGATATAGTTAGTTTCCATTTATGCAAATGTCATTTTAAAGATTGAACACTCCTGTGTTAGTAAAATTGTCCTGAATCTTTACATCTGTTTAAACCAGCTGTAACAAAAACCTTTGAATATACCAAATCTGTCTGTAAATATTCTTTTTTATATCACTTGGAAAAAAGAGTAGTAGATCACTTGAGGAGGCATTTAGATCATATCTTCCAGACACACAGCAATCCTGTCTGATAAGGTTAGAGGACACTGAATGTCACAATAGTCTGACTATTATGTCTTAACATCACAATGAAGTATCTGGTCTTATGCGTGTCATGGCGACACCCGTTTCCCACCAACTCAATTTCATGATTTTAACATTTTATCGGCATTACAAGTAATAATCAATCATTTTAATAAGTGATGGACAGCATTTTCCTTTGGTACCAGCTGCTCAAGTTGGCTCTATTTGGAGTTCTCCCACCATGTTGTTTCTATGTCTGAGCTTTTTTTTTTTGCTGTGTATGAAAACTTGAGAAAGGTATTAACATAGGTTAATGTTTTTAACTCTCTCCATCTCCTGTGTTACTACATCTGCCTCTTTCCGACGTCCTCCATCTCTTTATAACTGTTTCAATACTAATGCTGCCAGGCGATCTTGCTCTTGATTCAGAGTGATTGTGTTCACATTCAACATTTATTTTATTTTATTTTTTTATTTTATTCCCAATAAAGGCCCAAAACTGCTAAGTCATACTAAATTAGCAATACTGGAGCCCTCTGAGGTTGTGTATACACTGACCCACAATCCAGGGAGAAAACACTCTCCAAATCTCCACCCCGAAGTGTCCAATAATAATAGGCTTTCGGCCCAGTGACCTCATGCCGTGTTTAAGTTGTCCAATAACAGGGGGAGCGGCGAGCCTTTCTACTCAATTACCCTGGCTGCCATCGGCCACCGACCAAACACAAAGGAATCCCGCTTCATTAAATCAATCTCAGGCAAACAAGCTAATTTATCAGAGGCCATCCTACTTTCCGTGGAGCCCAAAGGCTACTTCCTTCAAAAGACAACAGTAGACAAAATAGGCTTCCTTGAAAAAGGGGGAAAAAATGGGTGAAATGAAAACCGTCATTCAGAAAGGAATTTGGTGCGAAATAAAAAACACGTGCAGGAACACTGGCACATTCCAGCAGCACTAACTTGAACCAGGAAAAAAGGTTGTTAAATCCTCCAGAACAGCAAAGATACAAGACATGGAGAAGATGTAGCTATAGCCAAAGGGAGCCAAAGAGAGATCTCTGACAGCTCCCAGTCCTTCACAACAAAACTAATGAGGTATGTAGGAAGACAGGCTGGAGATCTGAGAGGAGAAGAGACTGGAAAAGTGCCTTGAGGGGCAGAAGAGACAAAAAGGAGAAGTAAGAAGCAGGGAGGGGGTGAGGTTTTGTCTAGCAGAGGTGAGATCACGCTGATATTTGGGATGAGCGGAGGCTTGGTTAACCATTTAGTAGCTGAAGCATTACCAGCTTTTAAAACGTCTGATCATTAAATTTTTAGTTTGGAGTGTGAGAATTCACATTTGTATTAAATCAAAGAAAATGTGTAAATTAAAACTTTGGCAATAGGGACAATCCAGCTGAATGATGATCTATGATATACAAAACAATTAAACTATAGGGCTTCACCCCACATCTTGCTCTGCCTATACCCCTACATAAATATAAATATTGATATATCGCCAAGTCTAATTTCAGACAAACATTCTGAATGTGTTTGATTAACTCTAGAGATCTGAGAAGTAAATACAAGCTACTAGCAAAAATACTATTGGTGCAATCAATGCCCATGGATGGACTGTCTATACACACACACACACACACACACACACACACACACACACACACACACACACACACACTTTCACTATGGTGACATTTCTTCAGATAGATTAAAAGAGAAGATAATACATGTCCTACTATCAAACGTAGTGATGTAAATATGCCCAAGTTAAAGGCATGTATGCATGTCCTTACACAGTTCTGTTAAAGACTGGTTGTCTCATTCCACCAAACATTAGCAATTACCATCACCCCATTCTTTGTTCCAAAAAAGAAATAAATCAATAATTTGTGCAGAAATTATTTGCGTTTAAGGGGGATATTCAACACAAATTTTGCCATAAAAACACTGCAATTAAAGGACCAACATGACAACTATTTCATCTCTCAAACAGCATACTGCAGCAGTTTGCTGAGTCAGTGTAATAACACCAAGACTGCAACAGTCTGATGATTATTAATATTCAAAAATATATATTTATATACATTTATATATACACACACACACACACACACATTTGTACTGGATGACCATGAATGTCCATGAAAAGTCTTTTACTCCTGACAGTAAATGTACTAATGGTGTAAGTCCTGTGGAAGGAATGTCTATATTAACAAGTGGTTTTAATCATTTTACAGTCTGATTGCAATTTTCCAACAACAATTGCTAGTCAAAAGTCACCATGAGAGTAAACATCTGATTAGTAAACACTTAAGTGCTCAATTTGACACATTCCTTCAGATTTGCCTGTTTAGTTGACTCTGAGATATGACATCATTACAAGACCTTTAGCAAAGTCTTACTAACAAACGTACTAGTGATGTAAAACACACAAGTGGAAGGAAGGTCCAAACCATATAACATGTCCATGTTGGCCCTGTGTGAGCAGCTCCATCCCTAACAAAACTTGCACAAACCTTCAGACACATCCAGCCAGTCACGTGAATCGAACCGGCAACATTCCAGTAGTTCCAGCAACGTCCCTGACCCACTAGACCATATCAGAGCCCACGTCCACCTGGAACCCAGCTATCCACAGCTCCCCCGTGTTTGGGAGTTCAGTGCCTTGCTCAAGGGCACTTCAGCCATGTCCTGCCAGTTCAGGGAATCAACCAGCAACCTTCCAGTCGCAGGCTCGTGCCCCAACCACCAGTCCACCTACAAGCCCACTCAGATCCCATGGTCATGCCTACACTTGGATGTGTACAGTGGTGTGAATGTTTGTTTTACAGTTTGGTAAAAATGTGCACTGGCCTCACAGGAGTGTGACTGCAGGCATGGAAAAGAAGGAGTTAAAGTCTTTTTGCTTGGTCTTGGAGATGTGGAAAGTTCATTAGAGATCTCTAAATGTGCAGCAAAGTGGTGGAGTCCTGAGCTGGGCCACTAAAAACATGGCTCACTTGGTGGAACTTCCATGTTTGCATTGTTTAGATTGGAGCTGGAAGTTGTGGTAAAGAGCCCAGTACGGATAAAGGAGGTAGGGGCAGAGAAAGGGTGAGAAGTGTGTGCAGAAAGGTGTGAGAAGAGTGTGTGGAGTTGTAGGGAGTCCATCTTCACAGCCAGTTTAACAAAGCAGGAACTTTTCTTCTCCTCCGGCGGAAGATCTGCCCCTTTCACCCTGCCTCAGCTGTGTTTGTTTGTTTGTGTGTGTGTGTTTGTGTGTGTGCACATGCCTAGCATTTATAAACAAGGGGGTGGGGAGGTGTGTGTTCGTGTTTACGGCGAACAAAAGCTCGAAAATAGCCGCACGACTTTCAGCACTCACCGATCAGCCCTCCCGACCATGAAGGAGAAAACACCTGGAACAACGCCCAGCAGAACTCCAACGATCACCCAACTTCTGGTGCCCATGTTCTCGATGATCTCCCCGGCCATGGTGCCGCTCCGAAACCCGTCGAGGAGAAGCGGAGGAAAGTTGGAGGTAGGGCAGCAGAAGTGTCTGCATCCAGGTAGGAAAGAGGAGTGGAGCTCCTTCTGCCTTTCTTTGGGGGATGGGGGATGCATCTGCACCAAGGCATGGCTGCTCGATCTCCTACGGTCAAATCTAGCTCGGAGTTAAAGGAGGATGAAGACATGTATATACACATCCATCTGGAAAGATAAGGACTTATGGATATTTGTTGGAGCAGAACAGCTCTGTTATATAGTTTAGAGCTTGTGTGTGTGTGTGTGTGTGTGTGTTTGTGTACATATATGTTTGTGTATATTCAATATATTTATATATCTATTTTTTTATCCATTTGTCAACTACAAATAGACAGCAGTAAGATCTATATATACATATATATATATATATATATATATATATATATATATATATATATATATATATATATATATATATGTATATAACTGACAATGTCTCAGTTCTTAGATAACAAAGCTCAGCAACTCCCAAAAACAGCCTTGAGCAGCCAGCCAGAGACTGCAATCAACAGTAGGTAGGAGGGAGGGCATCCCAAGCGTTGTCCTCCGGGGAGAGATTTCCAGCAAGGTCCCAGAGCTGATAGGAAACCGAATAACTGATAGCAAGAATATTTTGGCTGGGAGAGTAGGGTCCATTTGCAGCTTCTCATCTCCTGTTATGGTCTCCCAGACAATCAATACTCCTTTGCAAAACTGAGAGTTTCTCTGAGATGTTCTCCAATGTGCGATGTAAAGTCACAGTCTGAGTCCCGACAGCCTTGCCCAGAGTGTCAAACATCTCAGGCAGCTTAAAGGGGCCTTTGATAGCTACTTACACTTCTGCTCTAATTTTTCGATATGCCAGTGCAGTGCCATTCCAATCAACCAGAGTACTCACTATCAAAAATCCAATATAAAATATCCTCAACATCGCCGGCCTT
Source organism: Acestrorhynchus altus (assembly GCA_034509495.1). NCBI lineage: Eukaryota > Metazoa > Chordata > Actinopteri > Characiformes > Acestrorhynchidae > Acestrorhynchus > Acestrorhynchus altus. The sequence continues at coordinate 17,359,464 of CM067502.1, read as the reverse complement.
AAGCGCCGCCCAGGCTGCGACCCTCCACCACTCCCAGGGAGTCCATCATATCCAACCGCCAAATGTTCCGTCCAGGTTCTGCCAGGTTCCCCGAACCCGACTTCTCTTGAGAAAGATGGTGTCAGTGCGTTGAGACCAGTTGATCAAATCAATCATTTTGGTTTTAGAAACAACATTGAGCAAGTCTCCCCAAGTGAGATAGTAGCACAAGACTGAAAAGAGCTAAGCTGGGAGAGATAAGGAGGAAGGGAGGAAAGTCTGACCATATACAGCGAGACAAGCAGTGCTCTCTTATCATCCAAACACCATATACCAGTTTCATAATTGAGATAAGAACATTTAGTTGTAAGGGATAGTAACCTAACCACATTGTCTGATAACGTCTCAAGGTGTTCCTGGTATGCATTGCTCAGTACATAAGAGCTACAGTACCTTAGCTAGAATTGTCTGTGTGAACAGATAAGCAGATAATAAATCATCCGTCGCGTGTTCAATGAGAGAGAGCAGAAAACCCACCAGAGTGCCTTTGTTAACAACATGACTACAGACACAGTTCCTTATGTGGGCTTGGGTGGTTGCTAACTGAACCCTAGACGACTATCAATAGTTCTGGTGCAACCAATTACCTTCGGAAGTCACAGGTTTAGTGAAATGAAGTCACTTATTATTGCAAGTATCACATGATCTGTCCATATATACACCTTTTCTGAAAGGCCCCAGAGGCTGCAATGCCATTAAGCAAGAGGTACCACTAACCAAACAACAAAGAACAAGAGGATCTCCAAACAAAATTGTTGAGAAGTTCAGGGTTGGTTTATAAAAAAATCTCTGATTGGATTCCCCGGCGCATCGTAGACATGCTCTATAAATGAAATGATGCAAACCCTCAAGTAATAACCTGTATTAATTCCAGGTGGTGAGGTAGTAAATAAAAAAATACCTTGAGGATGTGAATTGCAAGGCTGTGTGTGTGCGTGTGTGGATATATAGATATATAAAGCCTGTAATGACAGTGGTGTTCTATCAACTCTTCAACTTTGAGGGACATGTTAACGAGCTGATTAATAGAATCAGGTGTCTTGGGAACAGGGAAAGCTCTAAAATATGCTGGGTAGGGGTGCCTCCAGGACCAGGGTTGAGAAACACTGGTCTAATAATATGCTTTATAATGAAATGCATTGCCAATTATTTTTATCAGGTTGCTTTTGTTTGGCCTTTTATGAAGAGTTTCATCTGACATACATTTGCTGCTATAAGCCACTGCTATAGCTATACTGCCACCTGCCGGACAAAAATGGAACTTAACTTTCCAGTCACTGTGGAAGACTGGGCAGATAAATTGACTGTTTGATTAGTGATCAAGCAGTTCCTCAAACCGACTGCGGTTTGGAGGACTGTTGGAGTTATAAAAAAAACTTAATTTCCCATATTCCCCTGAGCTCATCATTGGTATCATGTCTCCTGAGACTAGGGACAAATGATACCATTCATTTTCTTTTTAATCTTCCCAGTAGATACCTGTCTGAAATGGCCCATATATATATATATATATATATATATATATATATATATATATATATATATATATATATATATATATATATATATATATATGCATCTGGACTCCAATCTAACACCCCTAGAAAGCTTGCATCTGACTCACATTACGCTCCCGTATAGCTCATTACCTATTCATATTTTATCACATTTAGTGCAAGCAACATTTCTCTTCTGTTCTACATCTTTTATGCCTATGTCTGTGCTCTCCGGTGTTTACCAGAGGAGGATGGGTTCCTCTCCTGAGCTTTGGTTCCTCTCAAGGTTTCTTCCTCCTAGCCTGAGGAGATTTTCCTTGCCACTGTTGCCCGCTGGCTGCTCAATTGGCCTTATGGGCCCAGATTTCTGTGGAAGCTGCTGGGACAACTCCCCACACAAACATAAAAAAAGCAATATATAAGCAGTGATTGATTGACTGATTGATTGATCTGGAAAAATCTTGTTTTCAGTTGGGCTACTCATACGGGCCCCACATAGATAAATATAGGAAGGTTTATTACAGGGGACTACACAAATATTATAAGATTATTATAGTATTAAAGGACTATATATAAATGGAATAGTTTAGTATAGTAGCAGTACAGATCTTTAAGGGTTCTGTCTTGGTTTATGTGAGTAATACATGGAGACAAGCTTTGCTGTGAATCTAAATTTTAAGCGGACAAATCACATGGGACTAGACAAGCTGCTACATGACTCCATTCTCCTTGTTAGCTGGAAAGAGAGAGAGCACACACACACACACACACACACACACACACACACACACACACACACAAAACTTGCTCTAGAGGTCAGCGAGTGAAGGATGTGACCTCTTTAATATTTGAAGCTTGACACAAAAGCTTAAAAGTATGTAATTGAAAAAAGCCTCTGTAAAAACCACACCATTAGAACCACTGTCATGTAAAGTGAATGACAGTGACATTGATCTGGCTGATGTTTTAAAGCAAGAAAAAATGGAAAACATTAGAATCCGAGACACTTAGACAGAACCAGTTTGTGAAGACTAGACATCAGGCAGGTCTTGTTGGGTGTTTGTGGTATGCAGTGGTCAGTACCTACACAAAATGCTTCCCAAGGGCAACAGGTGAACCAGTAACAGGGTCACGGGCACCCAAGACTCACTGATGTGATCCACCTGACAGCTTACAGGACTTAGAATCATTGTCTAAGACCACCTTCAAGGTTTGTCAATGCCTTGATGGATCAGGCCTGTTTGGAGCACTTGGGAGGACCTAGCTGGTAGATACCGAAGTGTTCCCAGGAAGGACAACCAATGAAGCAGTGACAAGTCTCACCCAACATAAAACTACTATAGTATAAAGTGCTGATAAATTAATATGTATTTTACTGTACTCACAGTCACTTTAAATACAGGGATTTTATTTATTGCAGAAAAAAACACAATATTGAGGGGGTGCAAAGAAGATTCTCCTAAATAAAAAATGGCTCTCATCCTGTACATTGCTAGTATGAATGCAGGTCCCGACAAAATAGCAATAAACCATTAGCATTGAATAAACCAGAAGTGTTTAAGCCAAACCTGAAAATCTGGCTTAGCACTAGATGCTACAGTGTAACATTTCTCAGACATGCAGTTTGCAGATTTAATTGATCTTGTGTTTGTTTTGGTCTCCAGTTGATGTTACTGTACCAGCTACCAGCAGGCACCTACTGTTCTTAAATTGGGCTATAAAAATTGAATTTTGTTTATATTTTGCTTTCATACTTTAATACCTGAGTAAACGATACTTTACTGGCTGATATGATTATGTAATAGTAAATATGACCCTCAAATTGAGCTTAGAAACACTTAAATATTGGCTTACAGTCAATGCAGTAACTCATCTAATGGTCAGTTCCTCTCAAGCACTACTGTTAAATGTATTTGTAAGACTGTTTCAGTTAATCATGTAAACCTGATTATCGAGAGTATCAGTATACTGGCATTCATTATTAGGCAGTTTTCACAATGATAACCACTAAAAAGACATCACAGTGGAATTCAACCATGCATTGTCACTGTTTAAAGAAAATTCTTAATTTTGGATAGACGTTAATGTACAATAGGTTTTCTGTGGTCACTTTTGACATAGTGGTTTTAAAATTAAAAACAATTTGACCAATAGATGGATCCCCCCTTATGAACCTGGTTCCTTCACAGATTACTTCCTCCAGCTGATGTTTTATGTTTCATGTGTTGTAGGGCTGCACAGTATATTGTTTCAGCATCATCATGGCAATGTGGACGGGTGCAATATTCACATTGCAAGACATGCAATGTCATATTTTGCAGAATTAACTGAATTCTATGATTTTTAATGATAAAATTTTTCATCAACGCATGAAGCACATTCAAGTCATCTGTCAATATAATTTATTTTACATAAATCTTTGTTTATAGGCCGTATTAATGTCTTATTTTATTGGATCAATGACGTCTGGTGAAATATGGTGATAAGTTCTGTATTTATTAATATCACAGTAGATATATATATATGAGAAAAATATATTACAATTCCTGTTTTTCTGATATTGTTTCATAATAAATGGACCAATAGGGAATGCTCCAAAATTGCAGAGATAAAATCGTTTTACTTCCATTACCAGATAAAAGCTATTCTCCTTCTGTAAAGGTTATTGAATGAAATGCTATTTTTTTCAATGAGTCAATATATCAGTCTATAATTGACAAGGAAGCAGACTGATGATTTATACTCTATGAGTGCTCATTCTTCAGTGCTTTAGAAGTGAGGCTGTAAACAGTCTGATAAGATCTTCAGCACTACTGAGCTGACTTTAGATGAATTCAGATGGCTTTGGCTGTGATATGGCATCATAAGAATGGAAGTTTGTGACAATGTCTGGTCATGCAGCAGACAGTACAAATAAAGAAGACAGAACACAGAAAGAACTTTCAGAGTTAAAATTTGGCACGGATCCTCTCCAGTGGGTCAGTGTCCCACATGTTGGCATCCCAGGCCTGGAACCAGCCAGTAAATGTAGGAGGCTCTGCCCCCTGTTTAATGGTAGTGATGGGAATACCACGGCGCCCGGCTGGGTCAGAGTCCACTACTGTTTGGCTGTAAGAGAACATGCAGTCAGTGGTGTTATGATAGAGATTGTTTTCTACATATCATGAAAAAGCTTTATTGTATATGGAAATTGTAAATGTTCTTTCCCTTTGTGTCTTACCTATCTTTGGTGCGCCAGTCTTTTCTTCATCATTGGCATCACTGCCGACCCAAATGAAGATCTGCAAGCCAGACCAGAATAATTAGCTTGTGAAGGTAAACCTATTGTAACTGTGTTTATTTATTCATTTTAACCTTTATTTCTTTTTTTTTTTTGTTATACTAAAACAAATACATCCTTCTGTTTCTAGTTCCACTCACCTGATCCCAAACATCCAGCAACATGACATCATCAGTTGCCAGGTCTGACTGGGTGAAGTCTCCAGGGACCTCCTCGACCTGAGAGACAGAAACACAACTAAATATTCAAAACAGTGCTCCAACACTAGCTAAAAACTTTATTTGACACACTAAAGACCATCCATTTTCTATTCATGTAATCCTAGTCAGGATTGCTGTAGGTCTGAAGCCTACCCAAAATATTTGCGTGAAGGGCAATTCCACGAAAAACTGTCCCTCATGAGCAATTTTTTTTCTGTCACTGATATGTATTTTTGTTGCATGTAGTTAATCATGGAAAGTTGTCCTGTCACATTCTGATAAAACTTTGCTGCAGAGCTGATGTCATGTGACCTGGCGGCCTTCAGAGGCACAAGAAAAGCTCACACCTAGACCTGCAGATCTATTCATACAATAACTTATGAGCACAAAATCTGTCTAAGGAAAATAAAATTTTCCATTCTGCATTTTCGTAAACGTTTGAGCCATGTATTTGCAATAGCATTGATATGATTGATGTTTTACTGTGTTCGTAGTTCCTTTATCAATATCATTTGTTATCGTAAGTTTGTCAGTTAATATGGACCATTTAAAGTCAATTACATTTTCCAAGTTTACAATAAGGCCAAAGAAGTTACAGAAAATCTAACCAGGCCCATCTAGTTGGCTTTCTTCATGTTTTATTGTTCAATTGTTTATTTTTATTATTGTTTGTTAAATTTTGTTGCACCAGTTACATTTTGTTTGTTAATAAAAAATCTAAGCAGAAATAACTGGCTCTTTATTATGTGTAAGACACTTCAATATTACAGTAAAAAGTTGTTTCCCTTTAAGACTGTGACAGCACATATTCAGAGAAATTTGCCATGTTTTATAGTCACTTCTAAAATTGATTCCATTTTTCATTGCGTCAGTTACAGCATTCATTTGAGGCCCAATAACTAAGAAGTTAAAATAAGACATGTTTTTTTTATAATATAGCTTAATACTCAGCCAAAGTAATCTGGAGAAAAGGAGAACTGGAATTCATCCCCAAGTCTTTTAGAGAAATAGTGTCTTTAACATGCTTATGACATCTCTGAATGTTGCGTCAGTTACCGTGGAATTGCCCTGAAAGAGCATTTTATTGTATCAGGTTATATTTCTGTGTCACATCACCCAATATACACTAAAGCAGGCTGTCCAGACCTTCTGTCCTACTTCAAGATGGACAGTGTGGCAGAGACTGGCCAGGGTTACTGATAACTGACCTAGTGTCTGTCAACCAGTCACCTTCTTGTTTTCTTGTCTGACAAAAGAATCAACTAAGCAAGATTTTCTGAAATTTTCTGTTTACCGTGAGCCGGCCAGTCTTGTTGGAACAACCAAACAGTCGGGGGGGCTTGATTGTTTTCTGCAGAGTTTTGGAGGACTGATATTCTGCCTTTCCTCCCAGAGCCGACCAGAATCCCGCTTCAGACACAAAGATCAGCAATAAGACACTAATAAACATCAAGTAAACCTAGAGGCAGATGTTGTTTTACTGAATTTTACCATTAAATCCATTATTTAGTCTAGACTTAGGTTTAATCTGGGTCTACAAAACCAGTCATATATTCAGATATTATTTCAACTAAACTCATACTTATTTTGCAGTTTGAAATTAAATGAATTAGTTGTGAAAGTGAGGAATTTAAGTATAAAGTATAAAATTAAATATAAACATTACATTTCATGTGGTATTGGCTGTGAAGTCATTCATTTTAGGGACAATTGTTGGGTTACACCAATAGAGTAACTGCTGTTAGCTGAAACATTTTTTCTCCAGCAAAATCCAGTATACATCAATTCTGCCATATTCATTGCTGCTTTTTAATTCAGTCCTACATGTGTACTTCAGTACCTTAATCCTAATTGTATATTTCAATTCTACCTTTATACTTAAATCCTTCCCTTATACTTCAATCTTGCTTGTAAACTTCAATACTGTCTGTACATATCAGTATCTCTGTACTGCCTTTTATACTTGAGTCCTGCTTGTGAACTTCAGTCCTGCCTGTATACTTTAGTACCTCAATCCTGCATTTATATATTTCAATCCTGCCTTTATATGTTAACCTTCCTTTATATTTCAATCCTGTCTGTCTACTTCAATTCCTCAATCCTGCATTATATTTGAATGTTCCCTTTATACTTCAATCCCACCTAATGTAGAATCAGTGTTAATTGGAAATGGAAATGTTCAGGACTCCTCACCTGGCTCTTTTCCTTCAGTGACATCAGTGGGTTTCCCTCCCAGGAAGCTGACCACATACTTAGCAGCATCCACTTCTTCCCCACTGGCCCCGATGCCCCTCCACACGAACAGGGAGTCGGGTGTCTTCAGCACAAAAACATCGTTGGAGTTCAGGCTGGACGCACAAGCCTTTACCTACAGAGAGAGTTTGGAAGGAGATATCAGTAATGGTAATAAATATAAAAACATGATTAATACATTGATTAATAATTCAATTAATAAAAAAAACAATACTGTTATTTGGAGACATAGAATTATTTCATTTCACATCAAAAAAAGAAAATGGAATCATCAGTCCCCACTGATGTGATTCATTTGTGCTTACAGATCAACAATAGCTGGATGCCCTGCTTACCTCCACAGCCCTGGTGTCCTTGGAACTGCAGGTGCGGATGTGGAACAATCGGGTGCTCTCAGCCTTGCTCTGTCCAGATTTGCGAGATGTTCCTCCACTATGGATGATCATGGGTTTCCCCTTAAATAAAGCCATCAGGTGGGGCGGCTCCTGGCCCTGAGTGACACGTACCTGAATAGGAACACATTTAAATACATGTAATATCAAATTGTAACCTATGAATTGACCATAAGTCTTGAGAGGGACCAGATGTCCATTCTTCACTCCTATAACTTAAGAATAGCTCAGCCATTTTGCATTTTGATAATGAATAGGAATCAGCTTCATCATTACAGCACAACTGCATAATGTCAGCATTATGTCAAATGTCACATGACCAAACTGGAAAACAGGACTCATTTTGGTAGTGGCAGTATAAAATACTGGCTATATGGACACTATGTCTAGAATGTTTTAAACATTTTGTTGATTTGTTATTATACTGCTTACATCAAGCAGAGCCTGGTTGTCAGCCCATTAGCACTCTTTAGAGTCATCGTTATCATTCCAAAACAATGCATATCTCAGCTTTCAGCCTATTAGCATCTCAGTTAACCTACCCAATTAACAGCAATCAAATACAGCCGTAATCAGTGCTATACTTAGGGTAGCTCACACAACAGCCCAACAGGAAGCCATGTGACAGAATACATATTTGCACATAACCCACTGTCCTGACAGAGATCTGGACACTCACCTGGACAGGAGCTCCGCCCATAGAATCGTCCAGCTGGACAGTCAGAAAGGCAGAAGCAGCAAGTTCGTCCTGGGTGCACTTCAGTCCCTGCCTGAAAACACAAAAACACACACACTAAAATAACAACAACAGTATAGTACAGTAAAAGTCTTTACAGCATTTCTTCTGTGTTTTTAATTTGGGGCAGCCATTAGATGGCTGTTAGGAAACATTGCCAGGTCAATTCCCTGATCGGGCAAACATGACTGAAGTGCGCTTGAGCAAGGCACTTAAGTAGCCAGCTGCTCCCCAGACACTGTGGACAGGGTTGCCCACCACTCCAAGCATGTTTGCTCACTGACCCCTAGTGTGTGAATTCACATGTGTGTGTGTTTCACTTCATGGACTAAAACTATGACAATCAGAAAAATGTGGAAAACACTCTTTAGAATCTCATACGTGCATCAGAGGTTTTATATTGCACTTTTGTACTGTTGAACAACATGCTTTAGTGACTGTGGGCCACTCACCAGGTGTATATGATGTGTTTTTTCTCGGCCGCCCTGCTTGTAGCTATAGAGAATGATGTAACAGTCTCCTCCGTAAAACTGACCGTGTGTGGCAGGGGTCGCGCTGGGACCGCCCTCCTCCACACGCCAAATCTGATGGAAGAAATCATTTGAAATCTGAATATATATCTGTATATTATATCTATATATATATAATATCTATATATTAAATCTATATATTATAGCTGGATATTTTTGGTTTGTTAACCCACTTCCAGTGTCACTATAGATTATTCAGAATAACTCTAGAATTATTCTGTACCCACTATAAATGATTTAGTATCACATGAATTATTCACAATCTACTATGAATTATTCAGTATATGCAAAGAAGTAGTCCAGTGCCTACTAGAAATTACTACAAGGATTGAGAGTTTAAGGGGTAAAATATTCATGTTAAATGTAGCAAACTATAAATCCAATATTCATTTGTCAAAAAATGAAATACTTTTTACATAGATGCTTCTCAACTGTTTACTGAACTTTTCAGATCAAGTCATCCACCATATTGTGTTGGGCAGCCATGGACTTGTTGGAGTGCAGGGTGGAGGCATCAAAGGGGATTTGCTTCACATGTGCAATTTTGCCAATGGTGTAAACTTTTGTTGGGCCTGTTGTCTGATTCTTATCCCACTCCAATCGAAGAAGAACTGCTTAGAAAAATTGGTTTCAACCCCTGCTTTAGTATCAGCACCTGGTTCTGCTTGACACAAACGAGTTGCCGATGTAAATGTCAAACATCTTTCCTTTATGATTTCAGCTGGTATGATTTGAAACCAGAACTTGAAGACCATAAAGTTTCTATAAGCATTATATACCCACAGCTATAATGGAACCATAGATGATTATAAATACCACCTTTAGTAAACACTATTGGATGTATGTGCTGCTATATATGTATTTGTATATTAAAGTGCTAACCTGTGTTTTTTTTGAGTAATTCTTTGATTTAATAAACTCCTCCGCAACCTTCATAGCTGCCTTGCGCTCGTCTGTGTTGGCATTTGGACCTTAAATAGAAACAGAGGGCAGGATAAATGGACTTTGCTATGGTTATACAATAATATACATTATACACATTACATCAAGGGTTCTCAACCTTTCTAGAAACTAAGCCCTGACAGCCCACAAGAAAACAAAAGCAAACTTGTCATAATAAATTCATTCCAAATTCACTCCTCTTAAAACAATACATATATTCATAGCTTATCTGTCCTAAATGTAGCTCATATTTTGATGTGTTGTTAACATCATATGATACAGCCAGTTGCAAAATGTGTATTCTATCTAAGTTGTTTATATATGTTAGTCCCGATGTGGATAATCCACCTACTAATGCTATCACTACTGATACAGTCTGGATTTGTATTTGCAGATGATTTTAGACTTTGAATGATTTGAAGCTTAATAACTGGCCCACTATAGACTACTGTCTCCCCCTGAGAATGGGCTGATGGACCAGTAGAGACTGCTTCATGGCCCACTCTTGGTCCCTGGCCCACAAAAAACCCTGCATTACCAGGCAGCAGTATATAACTATGATATTTTTAATATTATTTTTAATTAATTATTTGTAATAATATTATAGCTAGTATTACTTTGTTATAGAACATGTTTTTTTAACGCTGTAGAAAAATTAAGTTGTAATGATCAATTATAAAAATGGTCTGAAAAACAGTAGCAGTTAATATTATATCTATAACATTTGGCCAATTACATCTTTATAGAACGAATTTATAATATTTATAATATATTAAGTTATAAATAGTTGTTCTAATAAGTCTTTATAATAATGTTGTTTCATAATGCTAGCCTTTTGATGATAAATTATAACACATTTCTACAATAAGTCTATATAACAACAGTTTATAATGTTACTCTATATTATCATGAGTCATTAATACTAGTTCTAATACATTCTTATTTGAACAATATCTTTACAATATGGAAAAATCTTCATAACAATACATTTTGTAATAGTCTTAATCATTTGTTAATATAAGTCTTATAATACTTCAGTTATAAAGAATCTTTATCATAAATCTACAGGTATAAGTTGTTATAAAGTCCTAGCTCTTTAAAACAAACCCAGCTGAGGGGGATTGAGGACATGTTCTCATGCAGCCACAACCAAAACTATCCTAAAAACCTAAAGTAGCAGGTTTGTCTTCTGCTGAGCGATTGAAGAAGCGCACTCCACCCAAGAAACTGGAAAGGTCTGTCAGGTACTAAACTTCACCTCAAATATCATAAATGACTCTGAGCCTCACCCTTCCAAACAAACACGTTGTTATCCACGCCATTGTCCAGGATGTAGCACTCAGCAGCTGAGAGCATGGCTTGTTTAAATGGACTGGACTGAGCGACCAAACTCGTTGTCATGGAGCCAGTGGCATCAGATATCTACAAAAGAGCCAGAGAACATAATCAGATATATGTCACACCAAGTCACGAAATTAATGAATTCTGTTATTGGGACGCCTACTTATTCATGTTTCTTTCAAATCCAAGGGTATAAAAAATGTAAGTAAAATGTAAATGTAATTTGTAACAGTAAAACTACATATAACATTATGGTACCATCCATCCATCCATTTTCTGAACCGCTTATTCCTGAATAGGGTCACGGGTGAGCTGGTGGCAGCCAGCAACTCTGTGCGCAAGGGCGGGAAACAACCCTAGACAGGGTGATAGTCCATCGTAGGGCTCACACACACACACAGACACACACACACACACATATACACACACATACACACACACACACACACACACACACACACACACACACACACACACACACACACATATTTAGGGCCACTTTAGAGTCACCAATTCACCTACCATGCATGTAATTGGATTGTGGGAGAATCTGGAGTACCCGGATGAAGCCCACGTGAACACGGGGAAACTTCCACAGCAAACTTCACACAGAACCCCAGGATCGAACCCAGGTCTTTCTTGCTGTGAGGCAACATAATATAATATATATAATAAAATAATAATATATAATATCATTATATATATATATATATATATATATATATATATATATATATATATATATATATATATATACACACAGTGGCTTGCAAAAGTATTTAAGTTTCCCACATTTTGTCACATTTCAACCACAAACCTAAACATATTTCATTGGAATGTAATGTGAAAGGCCAACACAAAGTGGTATACAATTGTGAAGTGGAAAGAAAATTATACATGATTAAAAATATTTTTTACAAATTAAAAACTGAAAAGTGAGGTGTGCAAAAGTATTCTGAGTGCAACCAACTGCTTTCAGAAGTTGCCTGATCACTGCTAATGACTAAAAAGAGTCCACCTGTGTGTAATCTAATCTCAGTACAAATACAGCTGCTCTGTGATGGCCTCAGAGGATGGTTAAGAGAATATTGGGGAATAAACAGCATCATGAAGTCCAAAGAACACACCAGACCGGTCAGGGATACACTTGTGGAGAAGGTTAAAGCAGGCTTAAGCAATAATAAGAATTCCCAAGCTTTGAACATCTTACGGAGCACTGTTCAATCCATTATCCGGAAATGGAAAGAGTATGGCACAACTGTAAACCTACCAAGACAAGGCCGTCCACCTAAACTTACAGACCAAACAAGGAGAGCACTGATCAGAGATGCAGCCAAGAGGTCCATGGTGACTCTGGATGAAATGCAGAGATCCACAGCTCAGGTCGGGGAATCTGTCCACAGGACAACTATTAGTTGTGCACTGCACAAATGTGGTCTTTATGTAAGAAAGCCATTGTTAAAAGAAAACCGTTAAAAGGTCCCGTTTGCAGTTTGCCAGAAGCCATGTTGGGGACACAGCAAACATGTGGAACAAGGTGCTTTGGGTCAGATGAGACCAAAATTGAAATTTTTGGCCAAAATGCAAAACGCTGTGTGTGGCGGAGAATTAACACTGCACATCACTCTGAACACACCATCCCCACTGTCAAATATGGTGGTGGCAGCATCATGCTCTGGTGCTGCTTCTCTTCAGCAGGGACAGGGAAGTTGGTGGGAAGATGGATGGAGCCAAATAGAGGCCAATATTGGAAGAAAACCTGTTGGAGTCTGCAAAAGACTTGAGACTGGGGTGGAGGGTCACCTTCCAGCAGGACAACGACCCTAAACATAAAGCCAGGGCTACAATACAAAACATATTCATGTGTTAGAAAGGCCCAGTCAAAGTCCACCCCTAAACCCAATCGAGAATTTGTGCCAAGATCTGAAAACTGCTGTTCACAAACGCTCTCCATCTAATCTGACTGAGCTTGAGCTGTTTTGCAAAGAGGAATGGGCAAAAAATTCAGTCACTAGATGTGCAAAGCTGGTGAAGACATACCCTTAAAAACTTGCAGCTGTAATAACAGCAAAAGGTGGTTCCACAAAGTATTGACTGAATATTTTTGCACAGCGCACTTTTCAGTTTTTTTATTTGTAAAAAATGTTTTGAATCATGTATAATTTTCTTTCCACTTCACTGTATACCACTTTGTGTTGGTCTTTCACATTAAATTCCAATGAAATATATTTATGTTTGTGGTTGTAATGTGACAAAATATGGGAAGGTTCAAGGGGTATGAATACTTTTGTATATATTTATATATATTTTCTTATCCTTACAATGGTCTTAGTCTGAGATGGATGTTACTCTAACAGCACTGACTGATGCTTCACCCAAACTGACAGTTGACCATCCTGTTTCTAAAAAAATAATACATTATTTTAAATTGCTAATTG